>OY856412.1:1042962243-1043007243 GCA_963693085.1 Alisma plantago-aquatica | reverse complement strand
CTAAATATATAAATTAATAATTGATTAGAATTATATGTAATTTGGGTAGAAAGAAAGATAACAACTTGAGATAATCATGTGGAAAATTAGGGAAGATTTGAGAAGGGAAAATAGACGCAAGTATGTATTATGCAATATTTATATCTACCATTTTTAGGCATATATTTTTAGTATCTATTTTAGATGCCAATTTCTATAAATGTTGTGTGCATTAAATTATATGTTATCATGTACATGCAACGTGTCTTTATAATGAGGAATTTTGTTTTTTATGACCACTACTTTATTCCTTGAGTATTTCTATAATATATATATATGTTATATTGTAAAATGAATGTATATTACTAATATTATTATTGTTAGTGCATGATTACTTGTGAGTACATATTGTAAGCTTATTGTTATGGTTATTATTATTATTATAAAGATTATTATCAATATTATTTTATATGATAGAAATAATAGTTGTTGTTGTTATTGTTATTATTATAGTAATAATAAAAATATTACTATCATTATTACTATTATTGTAATCAGTATTATTATTGTTGCTCTTATTGTCAATATTACACATTATTTATATTTTTTTATTATCAAGGATGTTATTTGTTTATAAGTATAATTATGCAATTCCATGTCATTTATATAAGAGCGCCTTTCTGGCTCTTTATGCAAAAATAAACTATTTTGTGATGATACTACAATTTATTTATTATTACTAGCATACATAAACAGTGTCTTATATATATAAGTACTTTTCATAAGGTTATGTATATTATTATTATATTCATGTTATACAAAACTATGAGCCTTCTTCTTTTTTATGAGCACTTGCTATTACAAGTACCATCGTACAATATATATATATATATATATATATATATATATATATATATATATACATGCATACATATATATATATATATATTGTTTTCATAAATTTGTGTATATCATTATTATTTTCATTATGTGTATTTTGTTACTATTTCTATTACGGTAAACTATTACATAGTTTGAGGTATTGTATTAATTGTTTATGAGTACTTTTAAAAAAAAATAATCTAAATTGTTACCATTGTGAGAATTGATGAGTACTACTTTTTATTTGAAGTTTTATTTATCTATAAATACTATCAAACATGTTTTTAGTATTATATTATTTATTTATACATACCTTTGTAAAATTATGTATACTATTATTGTAGGTATGCAAACTAATATATATATTAGTTTTTTGTCAAAGGAAATATTGATTTAGTATACAATCAATTGCATTGCTTTGCACTAAATTACTTAATTATATGAAGTGTTTATAAATTACTTACATTCTAAAGTACTAATAATAGAACATACTACTCATGAATATTTTGAAAATATCATTTGTTAAGACACCGTGTATTGAACATAATACTCTTATTATGTTGGTTGTTGTTATTTTTTAGGCATGTATTTTTATTATTTTTTATTATTTTTTAATAAGAATGCATTTATTAGAAGACAACTATTTTCTTAGGCTGACATGACAAAATTCTTAGAAGACCATGAGTATTAAAAGATCACTTATTTAAATTATTCTATAAAATGGAAATATTTACATTATTGTGTTGTAGAAGTTACACGCTTAATCCTCATTTATTAATTATTTGCAAATAAAGAAAGTTAATGAATATTCAATAATTGAGTAAAACCATTTTTCTTAGCTTAAGTTAATCATTTATTTTTTATGGTACTTATATTCTTTATAATGGAATAGTATATATTTCTATAAAATTATAAACATTAACTCTTAGATACAATTATATTATATTCCTCACGTAATATGGATATATCACCATGTAAGAATCCATATAGCTTTAGTATTCCATGTACCATTAGATTTATATACATTTACTTTCCTAAACGTTTGTAAGAGAAGCTACTTCACCATGTTATAGCCATATTGACATATACAAATAATAATTTAATGTCAAATCAATTAATATATTAGCACATTAATTGATATTGTTATTTTTTCATAAATAGGTTCTATGTCGAATTAGTCTCACATAAACAAATATTAAATTGGTAATGTTGTAAACATTAACTATATTTGGTTGACCTTTTTCTATTATTTAATTTTAATTTAAAGTTAAAAATACTTCTTATAATTTCTGTAATAACATTTTTTCTTATTTGATATATGAAATGCACGTCTTATATTTCTATATTTAATTTAAATTTATTTCATATAAATCACATTAATATAAGGAGACACGGGCATGTGCACGTGTGCATTTACTAGTATATATATATATATATATATATATATATATATATATATATATATATATATATATATATATATATATATATATATATATACTATTACCATTATAAGAACCAACTCGTTTCCGTCCATGTACAATATATTTATTATTATTACTGTTAATATTATTATATTTTCATATGCAGTATATTCTATTCCATCAATATTACCTACAATCCCAATCCTTTTGTCGACTCTCTGTCCTTCCCCATCACCACCAGGCACCACCGCCGTCATCCTCTTCCCTCGTTCACCGAAACGATCTCTGTCCTTACCCGTCACCCGCCACCACCGCCGTCGTCCTCTTCCCCCGTTCACCATCGCCTAGGAGAAACGGGCCTGCTTCGCTTCCCCGATTCGTCGCGCACTGCGCCGTCGTCCTCGTCCCCTGTTCACCGAAACGATCTCTGTCCTTCCCCATCACTCAGCACCACCGCCGTCGTCCTCGTCCCCCGTTAACCATTGCCTAGGAGAAACGGGCCTGCTTCGCTTCCCCGATTCGTCGCTCACTGCAGATTCCTCTTCGTCCAGGCGTAGCTGTAATTTTCCCTTCAGCTGTTCGGCCCTTTCTAGCTTCCCCCTTGCCGCTTCCCCATCCCCGGGCACCATCATTGACCCGTCTCCTCGCTTCCCCGGTCCGCACACTACGGATTGCCTCTTCCCCATAGCCCAGCTGTGTTTCTTCCTTTACCTATTCGGCCCCTCCTAGCTTCCCTGTTGGCAGCAGGCACGATCGTGGACTTGTGTTCACCATCATCCGACGAGCAGTGCTGCTCTTCGCTTCCTCAATCCGTCACCAGCTGTTCCTTGGAATTAAGTATGTTTATCAGTTCCCTCTATAAATACTCACATTTTGGTTGTATCCCTCACCACGAACAAATAATAATTATCATCTGTCTTGGAAAAGTTGTGAAGGGAGATTCAATTTACCCCATCCAGTAGCTCTAATCTATTGTGTGCGGTCAACAATACACCACACATTAGAATATTCACCGTGGGCTCACATGTTTGATGGTATTATACACCACACAGTAGAATTTAAAGTATACAAATTTAACAACGCTTACACACACGGTCTAGGAACCTACATATGGTATCGTGCACAACACCTTGGACAGTGCTGGATGGAGGTCTTTGCGGTGAGCATATTATTTTATCTTCTTACTGTCCTATAAACTTCACACTCCTTCATGTTTACAAATGACCTTAGGTGGATTACATGGATTTGCTATCATACGTTGCTTTGCGAGTAAATGAATTAGAGTTGGTTGGTTCGGAATCGCAATTCATTATATTCTTAATTCCTATGTTCCAAATCTAGGTTTGGACTATCTCAGTCTTGCCAGCAGTAGGATTAGGAATCCCAGTCCAGATTTTACTATGTCTTTTGTGTATTTTGTTTTATATAGCAGACTGAAAAACACAAGTTACGAGGCAAGCCGGATTGGTTTGTCAAACAGGGCCAAGTGGAGAACCCCAATCCCAATGATCCAGATGACAGGACTAATCCCAGCCCGGATTTCATAATCCCAATAATCCCAATCCATTGCCAAACAAGACCTATGATTCTACCAATAGTTGTATGCAACAAAAACATTGTAATACCACATAATGATGTGTTCTTATAGGAAACTATCATCTTTTAGAACTCATTTCATATATGCGCTTCTCTTAGGTATTACTTTCAGGTGCTTATATATCTTTGATGGAGCTGTAAGATACCTGAACTTTTCTAACCTACTTTATTTTTTAGAAAAAATTCTAACTATGCCAAATTGATCGTAAAATAGGAAAGTTTCAAGAATCTAGAATTATGTAACGGTTTGTTTGTCCTTTAGAATTAGTAAAATCATTACTTAGATATATTTTGTAATGTTGAATGACTACTATGTGTGTGCCTTTTACTGATCGAGTCTTTGTGTATTGCTTTCCGAAACATCACAAGTCTACTCTAGAAGACATTTAGTTGTTCTAGCTATATAAAATGAATGAATTTGGGGTTGTTTGTGGATGTGGTTTTGTTATAAAATGTTTTCTGCAATATGCACGTAAAACAAACGTCAGCCTTCTTCCCCCATGACATTAGTTGTATTCTAATATAAAAATATGAGAGAAACTAACTTTTAATTCTTAATCGCTTCATACACACCTTCCTTGTACTATTTCCCACTAAATCAAGATAAGGTAAATATTGCCATTGGGTTTTTGGAGGTTGTCCTGGTATCAGTGTCAATTCTAGAAGCAAATGTGCTGATAGTAAGATGCGAACTGGCTACGACCCAAAGAGTAGACAAGCACTCCACAGGAGCGAAACTTAGTAGGAGACAAATGAGTAAATGAGCACCATTGGAAGAGGTCAAAATTTGCCCGTGATCTCACCACCGCCAGAGGAGCCCACTTTCTCACATGCCGCTTCGGATAATGCATCCGCACCTGAAAAAAAAATGAGGTTAGAGTTGGAGTACAATACAATCACTACAAAGAAACTCCATCTTAACATCTCCATTTCCAATCCTTCACATTTCGATGCCACACTCATCGGTAACCGACCACTTTTTGCCCATAATACATTTCCTCCTCTCTTGAGCCCCAAGCCCTCATATCCTTGAACATTAACCTCGCACATCTACCTCCCAACCAATTTTAGTCGAAGCCCCATCAACACCTCCCCATTTTTGGTCTACTACCCATCGTAGATGATTTTATCATGTGCTAAACACGATTAACAATATTATATATGTACTCAACACTTATAAACACACCAACACATGTAAAAACTCATTTTAATGCACTTGCTAATTGTAATTATACAACAAATTTATGCCATCTCACATGGTGTGCAGGAACTTAGACACTATAAATATCGTTCTAATTTCTTGGATGAAAAACCTTATATAAATATTTATTATTGGTCTTATTCCTACTTCTTGACAGAGGCATCAAGAATATAATAATATATTTAGCAATGATTGGTGACAACTTCTAATACATGTTGTGGGCTTCGATCTCCAAAACCACGATATAAACACGATTTAAACTTAGCGGAAGCATTCGATTAGTTGCGTAATATGAAATATTACTGGAAATTAAAATTTTTGAGACAAGATCTGGAAATTATAAAACTCCTTTTTATAAGAAACCAAGTAAACAGTTTACATCTCTGTTAAACCACTTCTTGAGTAGTTATATACAACATGATTCAAAAATCTCAGGAGCCAACACCAAAAACTCAAACCACTGATTCCTAGGACCTGAGAGTACAGAGACGTCATAGGACTATCTAACTACATAACTCAGCAGCCAGTATCTCCACCTGAGATTCACTGCTGCCTTCGATATTGTTGTTGCTGTTGTTGCTCATCCTTAACCGGGATCCTTCGTCTTCGACGACCACCTAAAAAGTTGAAATCTACGGGGTGAGACAATGTACAATTGTCCCAACGAGAGTTATAACTCTCAACTAGAAGCTTTATATAGCAATTCAAGAAAACAACATAGGCAAGATAACTTAAATCATGCAACAACAGATTTAATAACAAGTGAAGCAACTTCTACTTAAGCAGTCATGCCTTTAAAGCATATAAAGAACATGTATACAAACTATCTGAACAGATCATTAATGTAAGCAATGTAACACCAAACATTCTTTCTCGTAGTTTAACCTAAGTAGTTATACTACACGGTTGATTATGTTTTACAAACATTATTATGCCCTGTGGAGATGAGGTATACCACTCATACTCCAACCGATCACTAGTAAGTTGCATCGGTATCATACATAGGTCATTAAAAGAGTCAGATTCTTAAGACCTCATCTTCCTCAATCTGTTAGAGGATTGCTTGCAGGACATCTTGTGTCTCTGCTGTTATAGCTTACCAGGGTAATCCGGTCCTACGCTATTTTAGAGTTACAGTGGCGTTCTGTACTCTCTTCGTCATCGGAAGATTTCTTGTTTATCTTTCACCGATGCGGTGTTTGTGTCTTCTTTGGGAGATTTGTGGTACATCTCTCCATTTGGATTTGTAGTGAAGGGTTGATGGATTATGATAAATCTACATCAATTCCTACACTACGATGTAAGGATTTACACATCCATTTCCCCCACATACTCAAAAGTATGTGCTCCAAGAGTTCCCTTAGGAAAACCTGTTTCACCATCATTTGGTCTCTGACAATGATGGATCTATGATCAGGGCTCTACATGGTATGATTATACTTGATTAGTTAGGTACATTTCAGTATTCTTTTAACATCATACATGTTCTCAAACATTTAATCACTAGCATAACAGCTATGAAAATAGAATACTAAATGTACAAGTCTAACTCACATCAATTATCATTTCTCAATCACCTCATCACAAGTCATCTGTTAAGCATGACCTTGATGATATTTATGGCTTTCACAGCCCCTCAATCTCATAGGATGCCACTTAACAAGGCATCAGAATATTTCACTTATTCATAAAGCTAAAGCATGCTTTCAATGAATATAGTATAATAATCCTTACCTGGATTTGATCATGCTCATATAGGAACCTGCATGGTTAATTTGACTGATAACAATAAACAATTCATTTCAATTAAGTTGTACCTTCCTACTCTTACAAGAGTTAGGTTCCCTGATTTTCATCAATGAGGGTTATTCATTTCCTTTAATTATGATTAGGAATATTGATTCCTCATCTCATACTTCAATCATGAAGATTCATGCTTAAAAGAATAATTGGAAATAGGGTTTCACCCTATTCAAATAAGGTTATTGAAATCTCTTTATCTTATATGGTATCATATTTGTAATATGTTCACAGAGTTTCATACCTAAAAGCATAACACAGGACTAAGGTTAACATACCCCATCCTTCATTGTTAATATTTCCTTTTCAGGTTATCAGTCCAATTCTAGTATGCAACTCTGCCATCCTTGGAAGCATACCAGGGTATGATGAGTGTTTGTCTTTAAATACAACATTTATTGAACATCATAATGATTATCAATTCAAGGTATGAATTCACTTCTAATTCTTATCATGGTGTGAATACATCATACTCATTGATTTGGCTATACTTTACTTAAAGGCATTACCTTATAGACATCTCCAGGATTTCATAATTGCTAGGTCATAAACTAGGCTCACTATCATTCCTCTAGGATTTCCATATTTTCATTTCTAATTTAGGGATTCTTATTCATATCACATCTCCTCTGGATTAGATTTATTGAACCTCTTAGCTCACAAGGCATAAGGATTCCTTATGTTACAACTTGTAATTAGGGTTTCATACTCAAAGGCATAACCCTGAACTACTACATTTATCAAATCACTCTAAATTAGGGTTTACTATTCCCATTAAATGTCATCACCCTAGAATTAGGGTTTACTATTCACATTAGATATCATCACCCTATAATTTAGGGTTTACTATTCACATTAAATGTCATCACCCTAGAATTAGGGTTTACTATTCACATTAAATGTCATTACCCTAGAATTAGGGTTTACTATTCACCTCATGGTGAACTGGACTCATGACATCATCATGTATGAGAAACATCATCATTAAATCCCTCAGATAAGATTAAGATTCATCAATTATCATAATTAGGGTTTCCATGATCCCACATAGGTGGATCATACCCTAATCATGCACATTCATGTGTATTGAAGGTACTTTTCTTGTGTTTCCACCATTAAAGGGTACTTTCTCTCTCCTGTGATACTTTCTCTCTCCTCTTACTAGTAGATGGTGATTACACCACTCTAGATCAGGTTTGGTCAAGTCCTCATTGACTATCATAAGCCAAGACATCACTATCATGTGATTAGGGTTTGATTAGAACAAGGTATTACTCAATTGAACCCCTCAAGGGTATTTTGGTAAACTATCCCATTGATCACCATCATGGGTCAATTCATTAATCACATAGTCCCTTAATGTCCTAGGTTATCATTAGGGTTTAGATTAGATCACCATTGAACCAAGAACACCTTCAAGTGATTAAGCATAAACAACATTGAAAATATCCAAACGGTTTCAACCTTCAACCTCCAAACGGTTTGAAACCGTTTGGATGTGTTGACCGTTTGCTTTGTTTGACTCCAAGACCGCATGAACTCAAGGTCATTTTCCCAAACCATTTGGGTGTGTTGACCATTTGGAAACATTGACTTCCAAACCGTTTGAGCTTATGCGGTTTGAAACCGTTTGATCAAATCAACTTGAGATCGATTGGTCCAAACGACCTTAAGATCGTTTGAGCCCAAACGGTCTTGATACCATTTGGCCTCAAATGGTCTTGAGACCGTTTGGACCTCCAAAGTGGTTCAAAAGTTGCAATTGGTCATGGATATGTATGTTGAAGCCCTCAATTAACCAAATCCATGATAACCACTTATAAATTGAGTGAACTACAATTAGCCTTAATCAATTAGACATCAAATTGACCCTCAATTGAAAGCCAATTAGGGTTGATTCTAATTCAATTAGGGTTTCCAATCGGATAGTCATCAATTTTCAACAATGTGAGTCAATTCGAGATTGAACCCATCAATTGACCTCCAATTGGGCCCAAACTTGGTCCAAACGATATTGAGGTCGTTTGGACACCCTCCAAATTGTCTTGAGACCGTTTGCCCAAAGTTTGACCAAAAGCTAAGTCGGTTGGATAAGGGTTGAACCCTAATTAGGTCTAAAAAAATCAGCATTTTTACCAATTCATCAACTTGTTGCAATTGGACCCTCTATTCATCAAATTGGCTCAACCCTAGACCTCCAAACGGTCTTGGGTTGTCACCAAATGGTCTTGAGTCCGTTTGGATGAATCCCCAAATGGTCTTGAGACTGTTTGGGTCCTTCAACCCAAAACTCAACAAGATTTATACTTATAAACAGTAATTTCAACCCGATTAGGGTTAGGATGTTGAAGTGCCTTCAACTCTCAATTGGTTAAGAATTAGATTATGATTCTTTGTAGGAATGAAATTCAATATGCTACCAACAGACCCTCAAACGTTCATCCCTTGGTCAACCCTATCAAACGGTCTTGGGACCGGTTTGATCCAAACGGTCTTGCAAGATCGTTTGAGGTCAAACGGTTTGAAACCGTTTGACCTTAAACGGTTTGCAACCGTTTGGACCAAAAGGGTCCAAGGTCGGTTAATAAAGCTACCTAGGAATTCACGCCCATCATCTTCATCCTCTGTTAAGGTCAGTTTCTCCACTGTTTTTCTTGCAAAAGTGCAAGGAAGAAGGGAGGTAGAAGAAGAAGAACTAAAGCTTAATTTGCAAGAATCAAGATATGCATAAAAAGCAAAGAGTTTAGAATTATAAAACCTGCCTTAGAATGTTGTTCCTAGAGCTCCAAGCTTCCAAGATTCAAGCCTCTAATGGTGTTTTTATCTCCTCAACTCGGCCAGAGGTGATTCTCCAAGGAAAAGATGGGGATGGTCGGCTAAAACAAAGAACCTAAGTCAGTTAACCATAAAACCAACCTTTTAAGAAGAAAATTCCACCATGAATTCGATCTTGAAGATGGTTTCTCCTTCACCTTAGCACTAGTTGGTAGTCTCCCAGAGGTCCAGAGCTCTGCCTTGGCCGTTTTGAGAAAGAAGAGAAATGAAGAGGAGAAGTGATTTGTTTCTTGGTTTGCAAAGGAACTAAGCTTGTATACCTTAGGTAGTTTTCCCACCTTAAGGACCTCTAGTACATGGAATTCTCATCCAAGTCCCTCCTTGTTTATAAGGCACGTCCAAGACATCAAAGCTTATGCAAATCCCTTCTAAACTCAAGATCTAAGGGTAAAGAAAGCCATCTTTCAACTAGGATACATATATGAAGGGTCTTCATGCTCATACTAGGTGAAACTACTTCAAAGATCATTCTTTTCATCTGATTACTTCATTGAAGCATCCCTTTCATCATTTCTACTCTAAATGATGTCAAAAGTCATACTAGATGTTCTAGAAGGTGTGTTTTACAAGTTACACCCCATAATTTGGGTAAATTGCATTTTACTCCAAATTAGGGTTTTTAAGCATAAGGATCATTCTACAAGCTGCATCTTGATGCCCAAGATTGGAAAATCCATTATACTTCATCATATTCATTCTTAGGTTGTCTCAACATTAAAGGAACATATAAACATGTGAAATTTGCAAGTTAACCCCTCTGGTTGGGCAAATTGCACATAGGTCCCTATATTGCAAACAATACTTCAACATTGGTTCATAAGGGACAGAAATGGAAACATATGTTCCATAGAAGCTTTAATTTATATACTAAAGGATAATTACAACCATATAATTTCATAATTAGGCAAAACACCTAGGGTTAGCTCATAACCTAGGTCAGGGGTGTTACAAATCATAAACCCCTAACAAGGATTTCGTCCCCGAAATCTCAGGAAGAAAAGGGGAAGGAAGATATTGTTTCAGCATTACATTGTTACATCCGTAGGTGACATTCTATTTTTAGGGAGATGTTATAGAATTTTGATCAACATTTCTTAGGATCAAAATCAAGCCCTGATATTTATTTGAGACCATATAAGGGCCTTTGCACCCTGAGTGTGTCATCACTTCTGATAATTAGCATACTAACTCTCTTTATTATATGCATTAACCATCTTATCAGTTACACATTCTTATCATAAGGAAAAGTTTTCTTGTCAAACAAGGATTAACTTAACAAACATTCTGGAGAAGGATGTGTTTATTTTAAGAACATAAACCCCTAACAAGGGATGTTCTTAACCTTCTTGCTTTGGTATTAATTACTTGTGTTATCAACACTTTATATCTCTTTCTTCCTTTTATTATGGGACATGGCTCATTACATATATTCTTTCAACCATCACTAATCATGGTTGACCTTTTTTTATTTTCATTTTTTTCTTATCTTATGATACTCTTTAGGTTGTTTCAGATTGACTACTTGATCAGAGTAATCAAAAGGTAACAATTTAAGAGTTTCCATATTTACCTTATCATCAGTAATTGTATACCTGGCCAGGGTATATGATTACTGAGGTAAGAAAATATGCACTTGAATACTGCCATGTTCCTTCTCTTTTCCCATTCTCACATACATAAATATTAACTGTACTGAATTCTATCTTTCAGATCAATTCTTTAATACCTTATCTTCTTATAGAAGTAAGCATGTAATATGGAACATATATCTGATGCATCATTGAAAGCCTTTATGAGACCAATCAAGGAAAGTTCAATCAATTACTATTTCAATTTTGTCCAAAAGATCATAAAGAGATTTATAAAAAATACCATTTATCTTGTCTAACCAGTCATGGCTCAAGAATTATGTCAAATCCTTGCATATCAAGGTATAAGATCCACTTGAATGCGACGATTAGAAAAGAAGAGGATGCAGGGAGATCATACCTCATGCATAACATAAGACTTACTCAACGAAGTCTTCAACAAAAAACTATCTGCTCTATGAATGACTGTCATATTGCAGTTACAGATCACTCTTCGAGTGATAAAAGAGTGCGTAGCACCCGGGTCAATCAGAACAAATACTACACAGGATTTAGACATATCAGAATATAAAAGTTTCATCTGACCTGCCACAATCCGTGGATCGACCACTGCATCAGGTGGGTTCATAGCATAGAACCTCACTATCGCCTGTGGTTGATTTGGTGCAGATGATCCAGCTTGGGACACTTGTCCACGTCCTTGGGCTGCTCCTTGAGATTGCCTTCTCTGTGATTCTTGTTGCCCTTGTCTTGGAGGTTGTGTCACATAGACAAGCTTAGATCGACAATCCTTCATCAAATACCCCATCTTACCACAGTTGTAGCAGCATCTCTCCAGTTGTTGTGGTCTAAAGGGTTCCTTATCCTTTCTGGATAACCATTGCCTTGGTGTACTAGGTCCTGGTTGTGTTGGTGACATCAGAAACTTCTTTCTTCTGGAATTTCCAGGCCTTTGCTTCTGGGTTTGGATAGGCCTTTTCTCAATTCTTCCTCTATATATCCTTTCTGGACAATTAGATCTGATATGTCCAGGCCTCCTACAATTATCACAGGTCCTGGTCTCTGGCTGTATTCTAATCCCTACATTACTGTGGACTGATTCATCAGGCTGAGGCTGAGCATAGGCTTGCTCTGAGTTCAAAGCTTCATCATTTACTTCTGCTTCAATCTGTTGTTGAGGGTTACATATCCTATGGATATCCAAAACATCATCATTAGGAGCTGGTAATCTGGGTTGTACTACTAGTGTTTGATCCACTAGATACATCATGGTTGCCCTAAATTCTCCAACAGTGATTCCTAAGGAAGGATTCCTTATTATGGTTGGATTAACTAGGGGAACCTCAGGTAAGTGTTCCTCTACTGCTTGCTCCTGTGCACTCCTTCTGGATGTAGCATTGTTTCTTCCTACAACAAACTCCTCGTCCTTATATATCTTCTTCTCCTGAGGAGCAGAAGATTCTATTAGATGAGGAAGAAACACTAAAGATAGACTCGACATCCTAAGTCCTATGTCTCTGTAGACTCGGCGAACCTAGAGCTATGATACC
This sequence comes from Alisma plantago-aquatica, assembly GCA_963693085.1. Classification (NCBI taxonomy): domain Eukaryota; kingdom Viridiplantae; phylum Streptophyta; class Magnoliopsida; order Alismatales; family Alismataceae; genus Alisma; species Alisma plantago-aquatica. The sequence goes on along the minus strand of OY856412.1, from coordinate 1,042,994,387 downwards.
ACTAAATTGTGGGATCCGATCTCCAAAACCACGATATAAACACAATTTAAACTTTGCGGAAGCATTCGATTAGTTGCGGAATATGAAATATTACTGGAAATTAAAATTTTTGAGACAAGATCTGGAAATTATAAAACTCCTTTTTATAAGAAACCAAGTAAATAGTTTACATCACTGTTAAACCACTTCTTGAGTAGTTATATACAACATGATTAAAAAATCTCAGGAGCCAACACCAAAAACTCAAACCACTGATTCCTAGGACCTGAGAGTACAGAGACGGAATAGGACTATCTAACTACATAACTCAGCAGCTAGTATCTCCACCTAAGATTCACTGCTGCCTTCGGTACTATTGTTGTTGTTGTTGCTCATCCTTAACCAGGATCCTTCGTCTTCGACGACCACCTAAAAAGTTGAAATCTACGGGGTGAGACAATGTACAATTGTCCCAGCGAGAGTTATAACTCTCAACTAGAAGCTTTATATAGCAATTCAAGAAAACAACATAGGCAAGATAACTTAAATCATGCAACAGCAGATTTAATAACAAGTGAAGCAACTTCTACTTAAGCAGTCATGCCTTTAAAGCATATAAAGAACATGTATACAAACTATCTGAACAGATCATTAATGTAAGCAATGTAACACCAAACATTCTTTCTCGTAGTTTAACCTAAGCAGTTATACTACGCGGTTGATTATGTTTTACAAACATTATTATGCCCTGTGGAGATGAGGTATACCACTCATAATCCAACCGATCAATAGTAAGTTGCATCGGTATCATACATAGGTCATTAAAAGAGCCGGATTCTTAAGACCTCATCTTCCTCAGTCAGTTAGAGGATTGCTTGTAGAACATCTTGTGTCTCTATTGTTATAGCTTACCATGGTAATCTGGTCCTTCGCTATTTTAGAGTTACAGTGGTGTTCTGTACTCTCTTCGTCATCGGAAGATTTCTTGTTTATCTTTCACCGATGCGGTGTTTGCGTCTTCTTTGGGAGATTTGTGGTACATCTCTCCATTTGAATTTGTAGTGAAGGGTTGATGGATTATGATAAATCTACATCAATTCCTACACTAGGATGTAAGGATTTATGCATCCATTTCCCCCACATACTCAAAAGTATGTACTCCAAGAGTTCCCTTAGGAAAACCTGTTTCACCATCATTTGGTCTCTGACAATGATGGATCTATGATCAGGGCTCTACATGGTATGATTATACTTGATTAGTTAGGTACATTTCAGTATTCTTTTAACATCATACATGTTCTCAAACATTTAATCACTAGCATAACAGCTATGAAAATAGAATACTAAATGTACAAGTCTAACTCACATCAATTATCATTTCTCAATCACCTCATCATAAGTCATCTGTTAAGCATGACCTTGATGATATTTATGGCTTTCACAGCCCCTCAATCTCATAGGATGCCACTTAACAAGGCATCTGAATATTTCACTTATTCATAAAGCTAAAGCATAATTTCAATGAATATAGTATAATAATCCTTACCTGGATTTGATCATGCTCATATAGGAACTTGCATGGTTAATTTGACTGATAACAGTAAACAATTCATTTCAATGAAGCTGTACCTTCCTAATCTTACAAGAGTTAGGTTCCCTGATTTTCATCAATTAGGGTTATTCATTTCCTTTACTTATGATTAGGAATATTGATTCCTCATATCATACTTCAATCATGAAGATTCATGCTTAAAAGCATAATTGGAAATAGGGTTTCACCCTATTCAAATAAGGTTATTGAAATCTCTTTATCTTATAAGGTATCATATTTGTAATATGTTCACAGAGTTTCATACCTAAAAGCATAACACAGGACTAAGGTTAACATATCCCATCCTTCATTGTTAATATTTCCTTTTCAGGTTATCAGTCCAATTCTAGTATGCAACTCTGCCATCCTTGGAAGCATACCAGGGTATGATGAGTGTTTGTCTTTAAATACAACATTTATTGAACATCATAATGATTATCAATTCAAGGTATGAATTCACTTCTTATTCTTATCATGGTGTGAATACATCATACTCATTGATTTGGCTATACTTTACTTAAAGGCATTACCTTATAGACATCTCCAGGATTTCATAATTGCTAGGTCATAAACTAGGATCACTATCATTCCTCTAGGATTTCCATATTTTCATTTCTAATTTAGGGATTCTTATTCATATCACATCTCCTCTGGATTAGATTTATTGAACCTCTTAGCTCACAAGGCATAAGGATTCCTTATGTTACAACTTGTAATTAGGGTTTCATACTCAAAGGCATAACCTTGAACTACTACATTTATCAAATCACTCTAAATTAGGGTTTACCATTCCCATTAAATGTCATCACCCTAGAATTAGGGTTTACTATTCACATTAGATGTCATCACCCTAGAATCTAGGGTTTACTATTCACATTAAATGTCATCACCCTAGAATTAGGGTTTACTATTCACATTAAATGTCATCACCCTAGAATTAGGGTTTACTATTCACCTCATGGTGAACTGGACTCATGACATCATCATGTATGAGAAACATCATTATTAAAGCCCTCAGATAAGATTAAGATTCATCAATTATCATAATTAGGGTTTCCATGATCTCACATAGGTGGATCATACCCTAATCATGCACATTCATGTGTATTGAAGGTACTTTTCTTGAGTTTCCACCATTAATGGGTACTTTCTCTCTCCTGTGATACTTTCTCTCTCCTCTTACTAGTATATGGTGATTACACCACTCTAGATCAGGTTTGGTCAAGTCCTCATTGACTATCATAAGCCAAGACATCACTATCATGTGATTAGGGTTTGATTAGAACAAGGTATTACTCAATTGAACCCCTCAAGGGTATTTTGGTAAACTATCCCATTGATCACCATCATGGGTCAATTCATTAATCACATAGTCCCTTAATGTCCTAGGTTATCATTAGGGTTTAGATTATATCACCATTGAACCAAGAACACCTTCAAGTGATTAAGCATAAACAACATTGAAAACCTCCAAACGGTTTCAACCTTCAACCTCCAAATGGTTTGAAACCGTTTGGATGTGTTGACCGTTTTCCATGTTTGACTCCAAGACTGCATGACCTCAAGGTCGTTTGCCCAAACCATTTGGGTCGTTGACCGTTTGGAAAGATTGACTTCCAAACCGTTTGAGCTTATGCGGTTTGAAACCGTTCGATCAAATCAACTTGAGATTGATTGGTCCAAATGACCTTAAGATCGTTTGAGCCCAAATGGTCTTGAGACCGTTTGTCCTCAAACAGTCTTGAGACCGTTTGGTCCAAATGGGCTCAAACCGTTTGGACCTCCAAAGTGGTTCAAAAGTTGCAATTGGTCATGGATATGTATGTTGAAGCCCTCAATTAACCAAATCCATGATAACCACTTATAAATTGAGTCAACTAACATTAGCCTTAATCAATTGGACATCAAATTGACCCTCAATTGAAAGCCAATTAGGGTTGATTCTAATTCAATTAGGGTTTCCAATCGGATAGTCATCAATTTTCAACAATGTGAGTCAATTCGAGATTGAACCCATCAATTGACCTCCAATTGGGCCCAAACTTGGTCCAAACGATCTTGAGGTCGTTTGGACACCCTCCAAACGGTCTTGAGACCGTTTTCCCAAAGTTTGACCAAAAACTAAGTCGGTTGTATAAGGGTTGAACCCTAATTAGGTCTAAAAAAATCAGCATTTTTACCAATTCATCAACTTGTTGCAATTGGACCCTCTATTCATCAAATTGGCTCAACCCTAGACCTCCAAACGGTCTTGGGTTGTCACCTAACGGTCTTGAGACCGTTTGGATGAATCCCCAAATGGTCTTGAGACCGTTTGGGTCCTTCAACCCAAAACTCAACAAGATTTATACTTATAAATAGTAATTTCAACCCAATTAGGGTTAGGATGTTGAAGTGCCTTCAACTCTCAATTGGTTAAGAATTAGATTATGATTCTTTGTAGGAATGAAATTCAATATGTTACCAACAGACCCTCAAACGGTCAATCCTTGGTCAACCCTATCAAACGGTCTTGGGACCGGTTTGATCCAAACGGTCTTGCAAGATCGTTTGAGGTCAAACAGTTTGAAACCGTTTGACCTTAAACAGTTTGCAACCGTTTGGACCAAAAGGGTCCAAGTTCGGTTGATAAATCTACCTAGGAATTCACGCCCATCATCTTTATCCTCTGTTAAGGTCGGTTTCTCCACCGTTTTGCTTGCAAAAGTGCAAGGAAGAAGGGAGGTAGAAGAAGAAGAACTAAAACTTAATTTGCAAGAATCAAGATATGCATAAAAAGCAAAGAGTTTAGAATTATAAAACCCGCCTTAGAAAGTTGTTCCTAGAGCTCCAAGCTTCCAAGCTTCAAGACCATAATGGTGTCTTGATCTCCTCAACTCGGCCAGAGGTGATTCTCCAAGGAAAAGATGGGGATGGTCGGCTAAAACAAAGAACCTAAGTCAGTTAACCATAAAACCAACCTTTTAAGAAGAATTCCACCATGAATTTGAGCTTGAAGATGGTTTCTCCTTCACCTTAGCACTAGTTGGTCGTCTCCCAGAGGTCTAGAGCTCTGCCTTGGCCGTTTTGAGAAAGAAGAGAAATGAAGAGGAGAAGTGATCCGTTTCTTGGTTTGCAAAGGAACTAAGCTTATATACCTTAGGTAGTTTTCCCACCTTAAGGATCTCTAGTACATGGAATTCTCATCCAAGTCCCTCCTTGTTTCTAAGTCACGTCCAAGACATCAAATCTTATGCAAAGCCCATCTAAACTCAAGATCTAAGGGTAAAGAAAGCCATCTTTCAACTAGGATATATATATGAAGTGTCTTCATGCTCATACTAGGTGAAACTACTTCAAGGATCATTCTTTTCATCTCATTACTTCATTATAGCATCCCTTTCATCATTTCTACTCTAAATGATGTCAAAAGTCATACTAGATCTTCTAGAAGGTGTGTTTTATAGGTTACACCCCATAATTTGGGTAAATTGCATTTTACTCGAAATTAGGGTTTTTAAGCATAAGGATCATTCTACAAGCTGCATCTTGATGCCCAAGCTTGGAAAATCCATTATACTTCATCATATTCATTCTTAGGTTGTCTCAACATTAAAGGAACATATAAACATGTGAAATTTGCAAGTTAACCCCTCTGGTTGGGAAAATTGCACATAGGTCCCTGTATTGCAAACAATACTTCAACATTGGTTCATAAGGGACAGAAATGGAAACATATGTTCCATAGAAGCTTTAATTTATATACTAAAGGATAATTACAACCATCTAATTTCATAATTAGGCAAAACACCTAGGGTTAGCTCATAACCCAGGTCAGGGGTGTTACACATGCCTTCGATCTCCACATATTCACATTCTTTCTTAATATGAGACATTTCTTGTGGACTCTTTAGATATTCAAGGTTCTTGCAATGCCTGGTCAAGAAGTCATATTTTATTAAATTATTTTGTACTATAAATTAGTTACTGCTCCAGTGTTAAAGATTTTTGGGTTACCTAATTCTTCATTGTACGATATATTAGTCATTATTTGAGTGTTCAAGATTTTTGTCTTGCCTGATTCTTCTTAGGGTTTGTACAAGGGAAGCAAGCATTTTAAAAATATTTAATCTTGTCTCTCATACGTACAATACTGATATAATTTAAAGATTATGCTTATTCTGATTATATATTGCAAATGCATGTAAAATAGATATCTAAAAAGGTCATCTTCAATTCACTATTGATAATGGATGCTGAAAAAGTACACAAGAAACGTGAAGAGGTATATATCTCTGTCGTCAAAATATATGATTATTGTAATATAAATTTTTTGTGTAATTTTTGAGGTTCATAATGTATAACAGAGAAATATGAAATGAAGACAACGTTATGCAAATATGTCACAAGAGATGAAACAAGCAATGTTGTCAAAGAAGAAAGATGCGTACAAAAGTAATAAACAAGATGTTTATCCACGCAGTATTTTCTTTGTTCGCAATGGTTATATATATTGTTTCTTATATGATCTTCATCAACTAATTAGTCAAGACAAAAAAATATGTATATAATGTTAGACAAGAAACGAAAGAGAGATCGAGAATATGGGAAGGTGCACAAGTCTGATTCCAAAGTGACTAACACACACATGGTTTTCATTGAAGCTGATTGTGTCTATTGTGGAGCTAAGAGATTTGAGTTTGAACCGCCAACCTTTTGTTGTCATAAAGGGGAAGTTGTAATCAAAATGAATTCAACGCCTGAAGACCTTGTTGCACTATATACATCTAATTCCGAGGAGTCTAATGATTTTAGAAATCTTATATGTGGATATAATAATGCTTTTTCATTTACATCTTTTAGAGTTGGAAATGTAGATAAAGATCTATCTAGCATGAAAGATGGTATATACACATTTCACGTTCAAGGTAAAGCATATCACATGATTCCATCATTATTTCCTTCTGATAATACAACAAGATTTTTACAACTATATTTTTTTGACACTGAACATGAAGTCGAGAATAGACTCAAACATATTTCTAAGTTAAATCCTCAAATAATCAAAAAGTTGATATGAATCCTGCAAATTAATCTGTATGCTAAGTTTTTAAGAAGTTTGAGGAATTATGACTCATTAGACAATCATAATATTGCAATCTTAAGAAAATGTGACTTGGATCAAAGAGTATATAATGAACCGACAACTTCTCAAGTAGCAGCAATTTGGGTTGAAGGGAACGACCCAAATGGAAGATACTCTTTAGATGTAATTGTCCATGGTACTGCTGGGAAAACGTATAATGTGAAATCATATTTTGGATGTTATGATCGACTGCAATATCCATTATTATTTCCTAAAGGTGAATGTGGGTGGCATAGCGATATTCTACGAAGTAAAGATGGGAAGTCCACAAATCAGCCACAAGTTGGTTCAAGCAATGTGACATTGACTTCTAACACCTTCGAACAAATTTTGGACAAAGAAAAAAAAGGTATGTTGACAAATTATTTTCAATCATATAAATATTTATAATTTGCAACTAATATGCATTTTTTCTTTAGTTGATAAATTATTATTTGGCCATTATAATATCTCAAATTTGTTAAAAAAATATGTTAGTGAATGTGGATATAGTTATTTCTAATTTTAATTCAAATCTGAAATTAATATTCACTCTCGTGTATTAATTGATTTTCATTTTTCACTTAATAGTATATTGATTGAATCCTCCATTTAAAGGATTTTCTATTCATCTTTAGGTTTTGATATTATTGGAGATTTTATGTACATATATGAATAAGATTGCAAAAGCGTCAATTTATTTAAGAAGTTATATAAATGTTATAAGTTTTATCTATTCCTTTGACAACTAAGGGAACCTTTATGGCTCAATTCATGAACACTATTGCTATATTTTGAATATGTTTTTTTATGTTAATGATCATTTTGATATAATAAATTAATATAGTTTATTTATGTACTGTTTTCAGATATTGAAAATAAAAGGAAACTTTATGTCTCAGCTCGAGAATACTACTGCTATTTGTTTTCAAATTCCTGACTCTCTGAAGTCAGTATTGTTAAATAGCGAAAGATTACTTCAACAATATGTGGTAGATATGTATATCAAAATTGAAACAACAAGATTGGATTACTTCTATAAACATCAAGATGATATGAGGGGAGATTAATATGATGGCATAGTAGATGCAATACATAATGGCGAGACTAGACCATCAAAAATTGGTCAAAATATTATTTTACCAGCATCATTTATAGAAGGTCCACGTGACATGAGAAAAAGATATTTGAATGCAATGGCTTTGGTACATAAATTTGGAAAACCAGACATTTTTTTGACTATTACATGCAATCCTGAATGGGATGAGATAAAGTCTTTATTGAATCCATGGGAGCACTCATCGAATAGACCCGATTTAATCGTTTGCATTTTTCATGCAAAGCTTGAGGATTTGAAACATAAACTATTTAAAGAAGAAGTATTCAGAAGAGTAGATGCTCATGTTCATGTGATAGAATTTCAGAAAAGAGGATTACCTCATGCCCATCTTCTAATCATTTTAAAGAAAGAGGATAAAATAATTAGCCCTGAGAGGTATCATAGCATTGTCTGTGCTGAGGATTCCAAACAAAGAAGATGACCCTTTATTATATGAAATGGTTTTAAAGCTTATGATTCATGGTACATGTGGGACATGGAGAAAGAACTCACCTTGTATAAGAAATAATATGTGTAGGTCACACTATCCAAAGCCTTATTGTCATATTTTGATGGAAGGGGTAAATTCCTATATATAGGAGAAGAAATGATGGTGTCATGGCACAAGTGAGAAATTATACAATTGATAATCAATGGGTTGTTCCATACAATCCTGGTTTATTGAAGCACTACAATTTCCATATAAATGTAGAGATATGTTCATGTATAAAAGTGGTTAAATATCTATACAAATACATATACAAAGGGCATGATAGAGTTACTATTTGTTAACACCCTGAAGAAATATACAAAATAAAATGTTTTCAAGATGCAAGATGGGTTTCACCTCCTAAAGCTATGTGGAGAATTTTTCATTTCAATCTCAATGAAATGTATCCCTATGTTATTCCTTTACAGGTCCATTTACCAAACAAGCATTTTGTATCTTTCTCAAAATCAAAGAACCTCTGTCACGTTATAAGTGAAGGCCATACTGGAAAGACAATGTTGATTGAATATTTTAAATCAAATGCTAACAATATTGGCAGAATAAAGTATCTATATAGAGAATTCCCTGAACATTTTGTTTGGAATAAATCTTCATTATGTTGGACTGTTAGAAAATCTTTCCAAGCAATTGGTCGTCTTAGTGCTGCCAATCCATCTGAAGGTGAAAGATATTATCTAAGAATACTTTTAAATCATGTATATGGACCTACTTCTTTTATAGAATTGCGTACAATTGATGGTGTAATTTATGCTACATTTAGACAAGCAGCTGAAATCCGGGGACTTCTTGAATGTGATAATGGTCATATTTATGCTTGCAATAGGCAACTTCATATGAGATGCCGAAAGCATTTTGAAGATTATTTGCTACTATTTTGGTTTTTTTTGAACCAGATGATGCTAAAATGTTATGGACTAAATTTGTAAAAGACATGATGCAAGATTTTTCTAGACATAATGAAATATCAGTTGAAGATCAAATCCAGATGACAGTTGATGATGGTCAGGTTATACTAGAAAGTATGGGAAAAGATATTAATGAGTTTGATTTGCCTATTATATCTTTTGGAAGGGATCTACATAATCATACTTCAAGGGAGATATTGGATGAGGTAGCAATACTAACTCCTGTAGATGATATTCATGTTGCACAAATGTTGAATGATGAGCAAAAGTATGCCTTTGATATTATCATGGAAAGAATACATAATGAAGGAAATAAGATCTTCTTTGTTGGAAGACCAGGGGGATAGGTAAAACATTTCTATATCTTGCAATTCTAGCTCAGATTAGAAGTAATAACTCAATAGCGATTGCTACAGCAACGAGTGGTGTTGCAGCATCGATATTACCAGGAGGACGTACTGCCCACTTCAAATTTAAAATACCACTCGATGTCAATATTTCATCTACTTGTGCTATAAAAAAACAAAGTGGTCTATCTGATTTAATACGTCAAGCAAAAGTGATAATTTGGGATGAAGCTCCAATGGCAAAAAAACTTACACTTGAGACTTTAGACCGTTCATTAAGAGACATACTAGAAAATGATGAATTACCCTTTGGTGGTAAGGTCCTCATACTTGGAGGAGATTTTAGGCAAATATTGCATGTTGTTCCTAAAGGAACTCGTTCACAAACAATTGAAGGATCTCTGGTCAAATCATATTTGTGGCCTATAATGGAAAAATTACATCTTAGTAAAAATATGAGAGCAGCATTTGATCCAGAATTTTTAGAATTATTAATGAGAATTGGTGAAGGAAGTGAACCATATAAAGAAAAAGACATGATCAATATTCCCAAGGATATGATTTTTAAATATGATGATGATGACATATCAAAATTAAAACTAATTGACAATATATTTCCTCTTTTACTTGAAAATAATAATTGCTCGGATTATATGACAACAAGAGCAATATTTGCAACCAAGAATGAATATGTTGACGATATAAATGACTTGATAATTAAAAAATTTCTAGGTGAGGAATACATTAATCATAGCTTCGATACAGCAGTTGATGAAACAAATCATAACTACCAAGAAGAGTTTCTAAATAATGAAACACCTCCTGGAATGCCACTACATAAGTTGATTCTTAAAAAAATTGCCCTATTATGTTGTTGAGAAATTTGGATCCTCCAAATGGTCTTTGTAATGGAACAAGACTGGTTTGTATAGATTTTCAACAAAATGTCATTTGAGCAAGAATAGTTGTTGATCAATATGTTGGAAGAGAAGTTCTTTTACCAAGAATTCCAATGTCTCCCAAAGAAAATACAACCTATCCTTTCTCATTTGGAAGAAAGCAATTTCCAATTCGTTTATCTTTTTCCATTACTATAAATAAAGCACAAGGTCAAACAATCCCACATGTTGGTATTTACTTGCCAGAACCTGTATTTTCTCATGGACAACTTTATGTAGCAATGTCCAGAGGAATTTCAAAATCGACAACTAAACTTCTAATTTGAACTTCGACTACCTAAGAATACAAATATTGCACCAAAAATATTGTATATACTGAAGTATTTAATTATTGAACTGAAAAGGTAAGGAGAACAAATCGAAATGGATATTTACATTTATATTATGTTCATTTGTTAGATAGATATTTATGTCTATCAATTCTACTTAACATTTTTGTTTTATAACATTTAGGTGGCAAGATGAGAAATTCTTCAGGTAGATTTGAAGTTAAGTCATTTCCATAGGGAAAAAGATTTCTTTATTCAAACTATTATTTGCTACTTCAAGAAAGAAATATCCAAATTCCTAGCCTACGGTAGAGGAGGAAACCTTGTACAATATCAAAACTAAGGTAAGTATTCCATATAAATGTGCACTTTTGTTGAAATCACATCTACAATCAGAATAAACTAGGTAAATGTGGTGATCATATGTTTTACCCACTTTGTATGAACTTTGCCATATAGTTTATATTCAGGTGAAAATTCTTAGAAAGCTTTCGTATCAAGTTACAGTTTGAAACAACAATGCTAATTATATTTTTTTGTAGTCATGTACATAGTGTTGAGTTAGTTTGACCTCATGTAGTGATACTTAACAACACTTGAATATGGTTGTAATGAATAATGTGTTGATCTTTTTGGATTTTCAATTTAAATAATGCCTTCTTCATATTGACTTAGTCTTCATTTATTACTTACCTTTTTTATTTGAATGGTGTGCAAACTTCTAAAATCATGCTTCTACTTTAGCTTTGTCTTCAGCTAAATTTTGCAACACTCAATCCAATATGATTATGGATTCTATCATCCAAGACCTCAATTTTATTCACTGAAGATCACCATTTCCCGTGTATGCAAAAGTTAAAAAAGTGTATCCAAGAAATGCATTTCCTTGATCAGTTGATTCATTATGTTATTGTATTATATTAAAGTTATCCAACATTAAATGTATTTTCATCATAAATACACCTTGAAACTATGCATATACATGAGACAAAAAAAATCGAGGTTGTCCCCAAAACATTTTGGTCTGCTATGTATATTTTGTAAGATATGATATGTTTGCTCTTCCGAACTATATTACACAACATAAGTGTATAACAGTTACCTTTCCAATTTACTATGTATATCACATGTGGCATTACAACCACTTCTAATTGGCATTAATGGGAGACAATCAATTGAATTCCCAACTATAAATCCCAACTATAAATTTCATTATCTACATATAATCACTTTCTATTCAACAACTTGATTGATGGAGTTATGCTACATTCTTGAGATTAACATTCTCATGCTTGTTTTTAAGATACTCATCTTTCCTTTACTGCAACATTCCTCTATGATTCCTTCGATTTTAGAAACTAGAGTGGACTTTTATTGCTAATTTGCAAAACAAATTCTTGATTTGTAGACCATGATTTGTTAAGGTGGTAGAAGCCTCCTTTGATACAAAATAGATCTTATCCACACCTCCTTTCTTTTGAGATGTTTTTTTTTGTATTTAGTTGATATTTTCTATACTTAATACTATTGCCAAAAATCAGGTTATTGCATATTATTGTAGATAATTTACATTGAAGATCAGCTCAAATTTCATCACTTCATGGTTCACCCTCACCATACCATTGTTAAAAGTATTCCATCCAACTATGATTCACTCCACAAGTGAGGCCTTTTTCCTTCCCCTACTATAAAAGTAGTAAGCCTTTGAGTATTTTTCCCAGTGGTTAAGCATTTGTTTTCCAAATCAAAGAGTGATTAGTAGTTGTGTTTGCACACCGGATACATCCTTCCTTCAAGTATTTTCTATGGAACCACCTTACCCATAAGAAAATGATTTTGGTATCTATATTCCACACATTTTTGGTGAGACCAACTTTAACCAGTCAATCACTTTGCAAATGCCAAGAATTTTCCTACATTTTTGACTCATATATTATCACAAGATGTTGTGCTAATACTTCTTTCTTTAGTGAATCTCTCCACATAATGTCACTACACAGTCTATCATTCTCCTCTCTTACATCTTTAGGGAGTGGAAAAATGGTTAACCAATATAAATGGTATGCCATGCGATTTAGGATAGTCTATGTTTCCACATATCATTTTTAATTTTAATCTTATCAATTAGAAGAGGGCATAGTCTTTTAGGGAGACTGTCCTGGTGGACTCCTTTGGTCCTTTCCCATCAGTAAGGGTATTCACCTAGCTTCATGGCATCATAACACCCACGACTAGGTCAGACCACAATATTGTTGGGATCTGACCATCATTAGCAGGTGGCAGCTGATGTAGTGGAGGGTTAGGTGGGTTCGAGGAGGGGTTATAGGTGGATGATGTATATAAGAAAAGCTAGACTCCGTAAGAGGAGCTGAAGTGGTAGAGGTAGATGACATATATATAATTATAAAAACACAAAGTTCCTGACTTACTTGTCTTCTTGTCATACTCCAACTCACAACTTTCTTGAATATTTGCTTTGTTCCTACCATACAATATGAAAGAACTATGTAAAATAAAGAAAGTGCTTAATCTTTTATCACTTTTTTTGGATTGTAAAGAAAAGGTTATTGTTCCACATTTTCTCATGATTTATTCACAATTTTATATCCACATCTTCCATAAATGTTTATCCATTACGATATAATGTCACATAAAATTTAGTAGATATAATAAAGTCCCAACAAATGGAAAATAATAGGTTACCATTGGAGATCTATGAATACCACAGTTTCATGATCATTACATTACACTTTAGATTTTATATATTTCATGTATTATCCATGGTAGCCTCAACGATTTTGATTTTCCCATTTTTGGGACTATACAAATGTCCTTTAGTTGTTGCAAAATTATGAACAAATAGCTCATGTCTGTATATGAGATGGTTATATTGATGTCTTAATTCAAGTTTTATAAGGTTTCATGAATGGCCAATGTGATGCAAAATTCTAAAAATAGTTGAATGCAACTAGGAACAAGAATCCCAGTAAAATCTGAATGAAATAGTCACCCTTCTTGATACCGAGATCATCTTTGTAATAAATATTTTTTGTTGCTCCAATTTTTGTTAGTTCAAGATAGGACATGTAGCATGTTATTTTCATTCATGATCTTAAACATATGATATATAAACATGATCACAGGCTATATTCTCTTATAGAGTATCTACTTCATACAAATGATCATTTAATGTTGTGCCGTAAATTTATAATGCAATACTGAATAGAAAAAATGTAAATATAGTATTTTGTAATGTAAATATACTGAATAAAATACTTTCTTATGTAAATATACTAAGATTTTCGTTCCTTAATATTAAAGAAAGTATTGTTGTATGAATTACAAGAGTAATACTTTTACCGGATTTGTAGATTCAACCATAATCAGTCATTGTCCCCAGAATAGATCACACATCTGCCATCCAAAATAGAGAACACATCTGCCATTATGTCCTCACCACCACAACAAAGCAATTGTGTAGTGGCTATTGTTGTGAGAGGCTATTATTCTAATCAGTAGAATTCCCTTTATATCTTTTGCTTGAGCAATCCAGTTAAGTTTGCTCACAACTAGGTGGTTGAAGATGAGGGTTCGTCTAGGTAAGGGGTTGGCATTTAGAATATTCGGCTTTGTAGTTTTCAAAAATACCACAACTTGCCAATAGATGCTAAAAATTTATTGAGTAGGTATAGATTTGTGGAAGAAAGTGCTTAGATAGCAGGTGGGAAAAAAATGGAGAAACCATCATGTCTTTTGAAATATTTTAACTTATACCTTTTCCCAATTCATGTACATCTTTTTAACCCAAAAATTCTGCATTAGTTTTATTTCCCATGTTAAACATTTATATTGACGTTGTATACATGCACTATCATGAATTTAAGTGATGATTGTTGTAATCAACACTTGTCCTTTTAAATCTGATCATCGTTAATATTAATACAATCTAGTCTTTAAGTGTCAAGAGAGTTTTGGAAACAACTGTAACTGGCTGCTCAAATGACAAAGGAGTCGGGGATGAGCTTCCCTGTCTAGTGACAGGGTAGACAGGTCAAACGACTCGTCGTATACTGGTGGGCTCAGAGTTGTAGGCCCGACCTCAGAGGACACATGCTGCGGATCAGCGGGAGAAGCAAATGGAAACTCATCTTCATAGAACTTAACATCATGTGACATAAAGATTTGATGAGTATTACAGGAGCCACCCACAGTGGTCAGGAGGATAGACAATAAATACAGAACGATGTCCGTGAGGTGCAAATTTATCAGTCGACTTTGGCTTCTTAGAGGCATAGCACAGACAACCAAACTCAGGAACATTATCATAAGAGACAGGCTGACCAGAAACAAGTTCAAAAGGGGATTTGCCGTCCAGCATAGAGGTAGGCGTCTGATTAATCAAATAAGCATCAATAGTCACGCATTCACACCAGAAAGTGAGCAGAAGATGACCCTCAAACCGAAATGTAAGTGCAATGTTTAAGAGATGTCGATGCTTGCGTTCAACATGACCATTTAGATGAGGCGTGTAAATGCAAGACTTCTCAAATAATATTCCCCGATCAACAAAGAACGAGTGAAGCGGGGAAAACTTTGTCCCATTGTCTGAGCGGATACGACGAATGACCGTCTGAAACTGCATCTGCACCATTACACAAAAGGCAATCACAAGAGCTGGAACCTGCATCTTACTACTAAAGAGAAGAACCCAGATAGAACGAGAAAATTCATCAACAATGGTAAGAAAGTAAGAATCACCCGTAGTGGACGGAGTATTATAAGGTCCCCAAACATCAATGTGAATCAAATCAAAGAGTGAACTGGCTTTATTACTACTAAGAGAAAAAGAACGAGTTTGTTTTCCTTTATGACAAGCATCACAAGGTAATAAGCTATCTAAACAAGACTTCTGTAGAGCTAAGCTAGGGATAGATGCAAGAATTGAAGATGCAGGATGACTAAGTCGACAATGCTAGAGAGATGTAGAAGACTCGACAGACTGAACAACAGATCCACGTGCCGGCAAACCAAGATGTTGGAGCCAGTAAACCCCTCCTCGTTCTTCACCCACACCAATCACTATCTGCGTACTTATTTCCTATATGATACAGAATCGATCAATAAGCAAGGCAAGAGTACGAAGTGCCCGTTGAAGCTTTGCGAAAGAGAGCAAGTTGCAGCCAAATCTTGGAATATATAGAACAAAAGATAGATGAATAGTTGTAAAATAGGCCGTGCCAGCTTGTGTGTCAGCAGTAGAGGAATCGAGGATCATATGAAATGATGCACCAGTATCAAGAACCCAAGGTAGAGACGGATTACCCATATTAGGAGCTGAAGATGGAGGAGCTAGAGTACGAAACAAGTTAAGAACCGACGTCCACTGATCCTGAGATAAGGAAGGCCCGAAATCTTGACGGTCTTGTTCGGTAGGCATAGTAGGAACATGGCTCGCTGCAGGTGCCAGAGCCGAGTTCACAAAACCCGAACCACGACCCTTACCGCGCCCCGAAGATGACGATCCACATCCACGGGCTACTGAAGAGTCTCGTTTTTCCTTGTACCAGTTGAGAATACCATAAAGCTTAAAGCAGGTGGCTTCATCATGGCCCGACTGCCCACAATGAGAGAAAACAAGAGACTTGTGATCCACGGGACTCGCAGCAGCAGGAGGATTCCAACGAGCAGATAGTGCCAGAGACTCGGATGTGGTGTCGCGGGACACAACAACAAAGTGCTGACTTTCTTCTTGGAGAACAAGTGCATAAACGCGATCAATATCCGATAGAGTAACCTGTCACATAATACTTGAGCACAGGGTGCCGAACGTGGCATCATCGAGACCAAGAAGAAAATAATAAATCATATCCTCCTTGCGCTGTGCAGCAAAATAAGCCGAACGGTCACACTTAAAATTAGTGCAAAAACACATCTTTATCGGCGAAAGAGCAAACATATCATCCTAGAGCTTTGTAAACGCAACATAGTATCACCGCAGATAAAAGATGAAGTTTTTGGGGTCCGTTTCCAACAGCAAATCGGTTGTGGAGGTGATCCCAAAGCTCCTTAATAGTGTCGTAATACTTGATAGAAGTACGGAGAGGAGGATCGATAGATTTGTGGATCCAACCTACAAGCATGGAACTCACCATATTCCAGTCCTTGATCTCGGTAGAAGTCTTTGGCACTGGTAGAGTTCCGTCAATGAAACCCAATTTACGGTGAGCGTGAAATGAATTCCACATCGCAAGAGCCCATTCATGGTAATTGGCGCTCTTAAGAGTGACAGAACAAATATTCAGACCCGGATGATCCAACGGGTGTAAGTAATAAGGAGCTAACAAATATGATTTATCACCCATGGGAGACATGAAGCAAAGTGGCAAAAGCAAGGGGGTAGACCGGTGAAGTAACAGCGGCAAGGCGCAAACCTGACGATGACGACATTTGCGTAATAGGGTTAGGGTGTAATTTTTTTTACACAGACATGAAGTATAGGCTTGATACCATGTGAAGAGAGTTTTGGAAACAACTGTCTTGCCTATTATTGATAATCAATCGTGTATATATACAAGTGTAGAGAATCTGTCAATAAGGAAAGAAATAGATGGTTCATCCCTGGAATGCTAATGTTGGTCCAACGAGTTGATCTTGTCCCAAATAGGATCAAGAATCCTACACATATCACAAAATCACACTCTCCCAGGCCTGATGGTGTGTTGCTTCTCCTCCTTCTATAGGTAAAACATGACCGTTATAGGACAAGCGATGGGTTGGTTACACTACCCGTGATGTTACAACCCCAATTTTTTGGGTTCAATTGGTGATAAATATAATTTCTCATATTAAAGATAATTGAACAAATAATGATATAATTTGTTTTGAAGACATGGATTTCGTTTACAATAGCCTTGATGATTGTTTTGTGGGCTTTATTGGCTATTGGGCCCAAATAATAAGGAAATTCAATTAGTGAATGAATAAGTGAATATTTGAGAAAAGAAATAGGTAGAAACCTCTAGAAGGCAAATATAAAGAGGATTTCATGCCTCTTGGGTTCCTTGGGTACCAAGGCGTCCAAGGTTGCACAAGGAAGGCAATAAGAATAGAAAAGTTTAATTAAGTATTTTTTTAGTAAGAAAGGAATTGAAAATAATGTTAAAATATTGGAAATAAGTGGAAAGAGGCATAAATGAGATTTCTTGGTGAAATTTCGTATCCATGAGGTTGCTAATAGTAAACGGAATGCCAATGAGGAAAATAAAAGAGAAATAAAAGGAAATTCTCAAAAAGAGATATTATAATGAGAAATAAACAAGATAATGTGAAGTAATGCATAATGATGCATCTAGAAGGATAATAAGTAACCAATAAAAAGAATTTCAAAATAATGGAGTGTCTTGGGATCAAAGGAGTCCCAATAAAGAGGAAAGAAAGAGAAAATACCATTTTTGCAAAATAAAAGGATAATGTGATACCTTATTAATGAATTATGAGGTATTGTTAAAAAGAAAGTAATTTCTATTAAAGAAAATAGAAATTTCGTGGCTAATGGACTAAAAGCTAAGAATAAAGACAATAATGAGAGGGATTTTCGAAATCCTAATATCCAAGTAATAGGAAATACCAAGGGAGAGAGAGAGAGAAGAATTGTTTCTCTTTGAAGGAAAATGATTCCTATTAAGAGGGACTTCGTTTCTTTAAGGAAAGCCATCCTAGGGCTTCGTTTCTCTCCCCTATAAAAGGGGTAAGATCTTGGTTTGAGTTCTGGAGAGAATCCCACGCAGCAATCCCCTTTTCTCCTTTTTCCTTCACGTTAAACCCTAGTAGAGGGAAACGTTGCAACCCTGGTACGGATAGAAGCCCAAGAGGGGAGCTGGAGGTGCGTCGAGGTCAGAGGATGACCTAGCCGGAGTTTCTGTACCCTAGACAACTCGCCAGGGCGGCCGCATGGCAGCAACTGGCGGCTGTAAGTACGGGCTTGCGAAGCAGATCCCGACCAGCTTGGCCGCGGATAGAGGTACCAACAAGTGCGTGGAGTGCAGAGGTGAGAGTAGAACCTTCCCGGAGGGTCACCGGCCCTTGGAGGAGAGGGGGGGCAGCCGCGCACAACTGAAGGACGGTGGGCTAGGGCAGCAGCAGGCTGCCGTCGCGAGGTTGAAGGAGAACCAGGCGCGTTGGACCGTTCTACCCTTCCGGGTATTGAAGAGCTAGCCACTTAAGGAGGGGCAGTTTTGTCATTTCAAAATATTCTCAAACTCAGTCGAGCAAAGCGTCTTGCATGGGAATGAAGTGACGTGGCGCAACCCGATTGGCTCTGGTAAGTAAATCCTTGCAAAAATCATATCTAATAAACCGTAGCTCGGATAGATACGAATAAAATATCAAAATTGATCAAAAGAACGAGAGGAATCCAATAAAAATGATAATAAAGATTGATTCCGTTTCTAATTGCAAAAGTACTATAAGTTGATGACAGTGCATTAAAGTTAAGTTTAAAACCCTTTTTGTGATTAAAGGTTGAATTTAGAATGCTTAATGGGTTAATTGCAGTATTAATAACCTGTTGAATGATAATGTTAGATTCAAACCTGATCTAGATGTAGAATTGCATGATTTAGGGTTTTTACCTCATATGAGAATGATTAAATAATTTAGAAACTCTAATTTAGGGTAAAAGAGGATAAAATCATATTTAATTTGAAAATGTGAAAATATGATTGTTTAATGATGGTTCTAAGTTATTTGTATATAAAAGACCTTAATTCTGGATAAATACCCTAAAAGTAGTAATTAGGGATTTCTCATGAATAAAAGGTGGAATTAATAGCAAATCGAGTTCATATGTGATTTAGACCGTAATGAACTATGAATTGATGATAAATGCGTATAATGATGTGGACATGGATTAAAAGGATAAAAGTAGTAGCTTTGATGTAAAAGAAGCTGGATGAAATTAATTAATGATTACGGTGCCTTTAATATGGAAATAGAGTTATATGTTATTAAGATAACATTAATATTTAAGAATGGATGAAATAATGAGTAATGGTATAAGTTAGGGTTTAGAATAATAAAGGATGAAGTGAAACCCTAATTGAAAAATGAAACCCTAAAATGGATACAAAAATCCTAGAAAGTGAATCCAAGTCAATAAAGTAGATTCTTGATAAAGTGTGTAATAAATAGAGTACATATTCTTTTCAGGAATTATGTGATGATTGAATTACTTGCTTGGATCTGTTGATTGGCTTGATTGTATATACATGAAGTATATGACTCATCAAATAAGGTATGTGGTTATGCTTATGAATAATCGCTCTAGTTTCACGGCGATTCCCGAAGTTTTAATCGGTTGCTTGAAAATAACTGTTGGATGTTTATTTATTTCATGCAACTATAAAGTGACTATGATTATCACTATAAATGTGCGTATATAACTAACTAGATCCGGGTCCACCTCTATTGCTTTGAAAAGGCTAAGAAAAAGGGGTAATTCTAGAGCAAGGTCTAGGTTACCGAGAGTTAGAAGCTGGGCTACCTACGTGTAGTGCCATGAGACTCATTAGCCTACCATGAGTTAAGGAGTGGGCTACTTACGAGTAGTGCCATGTGACTCAACCCTAGAAATTGGTTCACTTATAGGTGGATCATGAGGGGTTTAATGGGGACAACATAGAGGATAGGGTACTCTTAGATCACGGAGTTATATCTAAAATGTAATCTTGGTTGTTAAGTGATTAATTGAATGATTACATTGTTAACATAATTACATGATTATTGTTTCCCCCACATACCATCTTCGGCTGAACGACGTTTTGTTTGTCGGTGTTTTAGGTACAAGCAAAAAGGACAAACAGTAAATCCTCATATTGTGAAATACATGAAGTTAAATACAAGGAGGATTAGTTAGAGTAGAATCCTTAAGTGGATAGAAGTTTAGAGATCCAAGTTTTCAAAAAGGTATGCAAAAATTTATTTTCTTACAGCTTTTCAGTATAGTAGGTTAAAATTTGATAATTATTCTTGGTTAATTTCCGAACCTTTGATCCGGAAGTTATGGGTGCGGCTTCGACCTCTCGGTCTCCCTTAATTGGGGGTTATCGGGAGGTGGGGTCGTAACATTTGGTATCAGAGATTAGGTTCCTCAGTTAATCATTAATAATTATTAAATTTTACAAACTCCATAGAACCCAAGGGAGTTATTATAGGATTATCCGAAAGACGGAGGTGTCTAGAAAAGGATCACGACTGGGGGCTCGCAATATTTTCCTCCACACCGCTAGTCGGAATATGAGGACTCCCGGATCCGTGTGACTTCCTGGCCGAAGTTTGGGGGTATGAATCGAAATAAGATACCTTTAGGACTTTCTCATCTTATTCATCCATTCTCATCACAAAATTCTGTTAAGGACCTGAAGGATTAGGGTTTTCTTTCTTCTCCTCACCCTCTTGAGGTATGGGTAAGGTTAATAAAGTTTAAGGAATCCTCCATCAAATTAATGAAAAGCATGTAAATAAGATGTCATGGACATAAGCTTAATAGATTAAGCACAAATTAAAGAATAGATACATGCTTAGGTCGTATGACATAAGTTGTCATGTCCTCAGAATAGACCTGAGAGTAGACCTTCTTGTCAGGAGGATAAGTTAGTCTTGGAGATAGAGATCTCCATTGCAAGTAGAGACCTGGCACATCCTCTGAGGATGATGCTAAACCTAACCCTAAGTGAAGGTTAGAGAGAGATGAGTTGGACCAGGTGTTTGAAAGGACATGCTTTTGGGATGCCATATGATCCATGGGTGACCTAACACCTTTGGCAACCCAACCCTGGGAAGGGTCGTGCATGTTAGGGTAAAGGATAGCTCCTTAGATGATGAGGTTAGTGAAGGACCTTAGAAACCCTATGGGCTTGTGCAAGTAGGGTATAGCTGGAACCTAGGGCACGTCATAGTGCTGAAAGTAGGGTGAAACCCTGGATAAGGAATTATGATGGAGCATAAAGGGTTATGGATGATCTTGAGCAAACATAAGTTTGAACCTAGGCTTCACCCATGTAGGGCATGCTTTTGAGGTTGATCCTTCATGAAGAGAGGACCTCTAATGGTGAGGTTGGATGTAGGGTTAGCCCTAGAGAGAGCAGGAAACCCAGCAAGAAGGTTGGAAGCCTAAAACCCTGAACAATGGATGATAGTGGTTGCTTCATGATCGATCCCTGAAAGTTGATGATATCTTAGTTGCCTTTAGAGGGACCAAATCCTAGAGATAGAAGATGAAGCATCTAGTGCCTATGTGCCTACGGTATATGTGTTTACCTTCTGAGGTAGGAAGAAGAGTTCCTTAGACCTAGAAAGGTTTAGTAGCAGGTTATGAGGCCTTGTACCTTGTTGTTTGTCCTTAAGGAGGACCCAACCCTAAGTGTTGCTCGAGTTGAAGGATGACAAGAAGTGCATGTCATGCCTTTTGCATGCTTGGTTCGTAGCTAATAGATAGAGCATGCAGTTGGACACCTACAAGTGAACTTAGGGATCCTAGGCCTAAGAGGGGAAGTGGTGTACCTAATGCTCATAATGAGAATTAAGTTGCCATAGTTTCGAGCATGGTACGCCTCATGTATAGAGGAAAAGGGAAGCCCCTTAAGTTTAAGGTATGTTTGATGAACCCCTCACAACTAGGTTGATGATAAAAGAAAGTATGATCTGGATCCATCATCGAGGAAAGAGGACAAGTATGACCTAGCATGGTACAGTAGGTGATCTGCTTGTGCCTTAATAGCTTGCTAGGGTTAAGTAGGCTCATGTGGATGTAAACCCTAGACCTAAGAGCTTTTGTGACCTTGTTGTCAAGAGATAGTTTTCCTCCCATCCTGGGAGAGGGACCCCTTTGGTAGGGTGTATATTAGTTTTGTTGGTTTAAGTAACCTAAAGAGGTCTCATAGGATCTTGAGAAGCTAAGTGAAAAGTACATGGTATGAGAATGAACCTGTAGACCCATAGATATCCATCTCTAATTGCATATGAATGTGTTACCATGGAAGTAACCGACATGGAGCTTGACCAAGGTAGGTAGGTTGCCATGATCCCTATGAAAGGATGAAAGCCAACCTATGAATGCAGAAAGAGAGATGATGAAAACTTGGGTAAGGCTCTAAGTGAACATGTATATAATGGAGAATCCTAAGTCTATCCTAGGGTCAGGTACGGATAAGACCGATGAAAGTAGGAGTTGCCTAATTCCCCATTTGCACATGACCATAGGGTCGGGAGGTAACGGCTATCATTGTCTGAGGGCCATGGGTTAGGAGATTGATCACCTTCATGAACTCATGGGACCCAAAGGGCAGATGAGTAGGGCACTCTCTTGATGCATGAGGGAAGAGGGATGACCCCAAAAGAGCCGGTACCCTATAGACCTAGAGGAGATGACCAAGGATATAAACCTCAGTAGGTTCAAGACTAGTTTTCCATGGAGGTAACCTTGATATCATGATGTCTGTGATGTAGAGACATATGTGGCACATTGCAACTTAGATGTAAAGGTGTATTGGCAAGGTGGGATGTACCATCTCAACTCTTGGAACAGGAAGAACTCTGTATTTGGACTGCAGCCAAATGCTTATTTCCTCTTGTTATGGGGGTGAGAGATAGGACATTACGCATGCCATACACCAAGGATAAGAGATGATGTAGGTTGGAACGTTGCCACAAGGAATGGAGATAGAGAAGATAACCTACCCTGGTAAGTGAAAGATACATGGATGGTTTGCAAATACTAAGAGGAATGAGGTAGTCACCTTATGAGGATGTTTTTATCATGAGCTATGTGGAACTTACAAGTTATACCAGGTTGAGTTTGATCACCATGATGATGAAATCAGAGAGTGTTCTTAATGAAAAAAGACATAGAATTTGAGGTGAAATGATAAGTGAAATACATGGAAGTGTATGTCTTCAATGTTACCTAATACCTAAGAATGTGAAGTGGTAATGGATGCAGTGGTTGAGATACATCTGACTTGTTTGGACTAGAAGCTAGAAGAGGTTGTTTGGCTAACCCTAAGTTTGGAAAGGAGAGGTGTTTGGACAACACTCAGATGTAACAAGATACGTTGAAAAGTTAAGGGTTGTTTGGTTAGCCAGTCGAGTCCTTGATACGATGAAAGGATGGTGGTAGAACCTCAAGTGCACCTCTTTGGAAAAGTAAGTGATGAAACCCCGATAAAATGGTTTAGGGTTTTTGAGGTATTCATCTTGAAGAATAATGACATACATGAGATCATGATCACCATACACCGTGGTACTACCAAGATAATGAGTGACAGTAGTACTTTAGATGCCTAAGATGAGGTTGCACGTGGTATGTTGCCATGCATGATAGGAGGTGAAGGATGAGCACCGGTAACCCAGTGCATTGATATAAAGGATAAAGAGTCCCCGAAAGGGAAGGGGAGTTCATCTCTATGGACGTTGTAAGTATCCTCAGGACCAAGGAAGGTTGAGATGCAATATGGGTTATGGTAGATCGCCTTTCCTAGATGGCATGAGAAAGAAAGAGTTCTGTCAAGGGACAGATCGGGTTGAGCTACATATGAGAGAGATGGTTCAACTACACCATGATGCGAGTTCAAAAGTTCATGAGTATGACTTAAAGGTTCACTACCATAAGGTGAACGTATGTACATGAAGAACTCGATGATAGTACAGTTTATCACCCCTAACTAATGGTTAGTATGATACAGACTAAAGGGTCTGATGAGAGCATGTGTGCTCGTACAGGGTGATATCTAAAGACAGTTCTTGTCCTATGAAAGATGTGACAATGACCACCATAGCCAGTATCGGGTTTTATAAGAAGCTCTGTAAGGGAGGTTGTGTTGGTCACCACTTCAGTAAGGTGATGTTGGTGAAAGGACCACATGATGGTTAGAAAAGGGCCACATGATGGTTAGAAAAGGTCCACATGATGGTTAGAAAAGGACCACATGATGGTTAGAAAAGGGACCACAGTGCGTGTAGATGAAGTCACTTTGATTGTGGAAGGGCTGAAAGGAGCCTAGAGACGATGAGAGTTGTGAGCATATGCAAAGTAGACTGACATACAAGTTACTGTGGAAGAATATGTGAAAATCCGACCCCTCTAAGTTATAGTTAAAAGAGCTGAGTACCCGATACATGGGTTCTTTTGATATGGTTTGGTGGAGAAGGTTAAGATTGACCTTACCCCTCGAGATAAAGTAATGTGTGATGAGTTCCATGTGTCCAATTTAGAGCACTATGTGAGGTACCCCGACCATGTGCTGAGCAATGAACCTAGTGAGCCCCAAGGGAGACTGACATGGCCTGAGTCACCGGTGTAGTTTATAGAGGCCAGGATGAAAGGACTCAGAGAAAAGAATATGTGATGATAAAGGTTCTGTGGAAGCGCCATGAGTACGGTAAAGCCACATAGGGGCCAATGATGGACACGGAAAAGTCTTATCCTGAATTGTTTGTTTGTTTGTTTGACTCATAGAATTTTGAGGACAAAATTCCTTTAAGAGGGGAAGGATGTTACAACCCCAATTTTTTGGGTTCAATTGGTGAGAAATATAATTTCTCATATTAAATATAATTGAACAAATAATGATATAATTTGTTTTGAAGACATGGATTTCGTTTACAATAGCCTTGATGATTGTTTTTTGGGCTTTATTGGCTATTGGGCCCAAATAATAAGGAAATCCAATTAGTGAATGAATAAGTGAATATTTGAGAAAAGAAATAGGTAGAAACCTCTAGAAGGCAAATATAAAGAGGATTTCATGCCTCTTGGGTTCCTTGAGTACCAAGGAGTCCAAGGTTGCAAAAAGAAGGCAATAAGAATAGAAAAGTTCAATTAAGTATTTCTTTAGTAAGAAAGGAATTGAAAATAATGTTGAAATGTTGGAAATAAGTGAAAAGAGGTATAAATGAGATTTCTTGGTGAAATTTCGTATCCATGAGGTTGCTAATAGTAAAAGGAATGCCAATGAGGAAAATAAAAGAGAAATAAAAGGATATTCTCAAAAAGAGATATTTTAATGAGAAATAAACAAGATAATGTGAAGTAATGCATAATGATGCATCTAAAAGGATAATAAGTAACCAATAAAAAGAATTTCAAAATAATGGAGTGTCATGGGATCAAAGGAGTCCCAATAAAGAGGAAAGAAAGAGAAAATACCATTATTGCAAAATAAAAGGATAATGTGATACCTTATTAATGAATTATGAGGTATTGTTAAAAAGAAAGTAATTTCTATTAAAGAAAATAGAAATTTCGTGGCTAATGGACTAAAAGATAAGAACAAAAACAATAATGAGAGGGATTTTCGAAATCCTAATATCCAAGTAATAGGAAATACCAAGGGAGAGATAGAGAGAGAATATTGCTTCTCTTTGAAGGAAAATGATTCCTATTAAGAGGGACTTTGTTTCTTTAAGGAAAGCCATCCTAGGGCTTCGTTTCTCTCCCCTATAAAAGGGGTAAGATCTTGGTTTGAGTTCTGGAGAGAATCCCACGTAGCAATCCCCTTTTCTCCTTCTTCCTTCACGTTAAACCCTAGTAGAAGGAAACCTTGCAACCCTGGTATGGAGAGAAGCCCAGGAGGGGAGCTCGAGGTGCACCGAGGTCAGAGGATGACCTAGCCAAAGTTTCTGTACCCTAGACAACTCGCCAGGGCGGCCGCATGGCTGCAACTGGCGGCTGCAAGTACGGGCTCGTGCAGCAGATCCTGACCAGCTTGGCCACGGATCAGAGGCACCAACAGGTGCGTGGAGTGCAGCGGTGAGAGTAGAACCTTCCCGGAGGGTCACCAGCCCTTGGAGGAGAGGGGGGCATCCGCACACAACTGAAGGACGACGGGCTAGGGCAGAAGCAAGCTGCCGTCGCGAGGTTGAAGGAGAACCAATCGCGTTGGACCATTCTACCCTTCCGGGTATTGAAGAGCCAGCCACTTAAGGAGGGGCAGTTTTGTCATTTTGAAATATTCTCAAACTCAGCCGAGAAAAGCGTCTTGCATGGGAATGAAGTGACATGGCGCAACCCGATTGGCTCTGGTAAGTAAATCCTTGCAAAAATCATATCTAAACCGTAGCTCGGATAGATATGAATAAAATATCAAAATTGATCAGGAGAACGAGAGGAATCCAATAAAAATAATATTAAAGATTGATTCCATTCCTAATTGCAAAAGTACCATAAGTTGATGAAAAGTGCATTAAAGTTAAGTTAAAAACCATTTTTGTGATTAAAGGTTGAATTTAGAATGCTTAATGGGTTAATTGAAGTATTAATAACCTGTTCAATGATAATGTTAGATTCAAACCTGATCTAGATGTAGAATTGCATGATTTAGGATTTTTACCTCATATGAAAATGATTAAATAATTTAGAAACCCTAATTTAGGGTAAAAGAGGATAAAATCATATTTAATTTGAAAATGTGAAAATATGATTGTTTAATGATGGTTCTAAGTTATTTGTATATAAAAGACCTTAATTCTGGATAAATACCCTAAAAGTAGTAATTAGGGATTTCTCATGAATAAAAGGTGGAATTAATAGCAAATCGAGTTCATATGTGATTTAGACCGTAATGAACTATGAATTGATGATAAATGTGTATAATGATCTGGATATGGATTAAAAGGATAAAATTAGTAGCTTTGGTGTAAAAGAAGCTGGATGAAATTAATTAATGAGTAAGGTGCCTTTAATATGGAAAAAGAGTTTTATGTTATTAAGATAACATTAATATTGAAGAATGGATGAAATAATGAGTAATGGTATAAATTAGGGTTTAGAATAATAAAGGATGAAGTGAAACCCTAATTGCAAAATGAAACCCTCAAATGGATACAAAAACCCTAGAAAGTGAATCCAGGTCAATAAAGTAGATTCTACATAAAGTGTGTAATAAATAGAGTACATATTCTTTTCAGGAATTATGTGATGATTGAATTACTTTCTTGGATCTGTTGATTGGCTTGATTGTATATACATGACGTATATGACTCATCAAATTAGGTATGTGGTTACACTTATGAATAATCGCTCTAGTTTCACGGTGATTCCCGAAGTTTTAATCAGTTGCTTGAAAATAACTGTTGGATGTTTATTTATTTCATGCAACTATAAAGTGACTATGATTATCACTATAAATGTGCGTATATAACTGACTAGATCTGGGTCCACCTCTATT
The DNA here is from genome assembly GCA_963693085.1 of Alisma plantago-aquatica. Taxonomy (NCBI): domain Eukaryota; kingdom Viridiplantae; phylum Streptophyta; class Magnoliopsida; order Alismatales; family Alismataceae; genus Alisma; species Alisma plantago-aquatica. Next base: position 1,042,966,401 of record OY856412.1, on the reverse strand, counting down.
GCTTTGAAAAGGCTAAGAAAAAGGGGGTAATCCTAGAGCAAGGTCTAGGTTATCGAGAGTTAGAAACTGGGCTACGTACGTGTAGTGTCATGAGACTCATTAGCCTGCCATGAGTTAAGGAGTGGGCTACTTACGAGTAGTGCCATGTGACTCAACCCTAGAAATTAGTTCACTTATAGGTGGATCATGAGGGGTTTAATGGGGACAACATAGAGGATAGGGTACTCTTGGATCGCAGAGTTATATCTAAAATGTAATCTTAGTTGTTAAATAATTAATTGAATGATTACATTGTTAACATAATTACATGATTATTGCTTCCCCCACATGCCAGCTTCGGCTGACCGACGTTTTGTTTGTCGGCGTTTTAGGTACAAGCCAAAAGGACAAACAGTAAATCGTCATATTGTGAAATACATGAAGTTAAATACAAGGAGGATTAGTTAGAGTAGAATCCTTAAGTGGATAGAAGTTTAGAGATCCAAGTTTTCAAAAAGGTATGTAAAAATTTATTTTCTTACAGCTTTTTAGTATAGTAGGTTAAAATTTGATACTTATTCATGGTTAATTGCCGAACCTTTGATCCGGAAGTTAAGGGTGCGGCTTCGACCTCTCGGTCTCCCTTAATTGGAGGTGATCAGGAGGTGGGGTCGTAACACATGCACACTCTTGAAGCATACGATCATATTGAATTGTTTGGTGCAAAGCTGAATTGAAATCCATATCTTTTTAATAAAGAATCGTTATCTCTAATACTCTAAAGGTCACATTATAATTCTAAATTACTTAATTTCAACCTTAGTTTAAGATGCAAACTATCTACGACCCAAAGAGTAGAAAAGCACTCCAGAGGAGCGAAATATAGTAGGAGACAAATGAGTAAATGAGCACCATTGGAAGAGGTCAAAATTTTCCCATGATCTCACAACTGCTAGAGGAGTCCACTGTCTCGCATGTCGCTTCAGAAGATGCGTCCGCACTTGAAAAAACAAATAAGGAGGCAAAAAATAAGGGAAGAAATTAGATAAAAAACTACGCAAGATGTACCTTTTATCAGAACTGATATATAGAAGAGATTCAATTAAAAACGTCCATGACACATCTCAATAAAAAAGCAAATAACAATGAATTGTCAAAATTGTAAATATTCATGTCAGTAGAATAATCTATAATCTAATGAATAGAGATCAAAATGAAAGCACCAAACCAATTAACAATATTGATAGAGATAAAAAAAAGTGAAGCAAGGCTCAAATACCAGCAATCTAGTGGCCATTGTCCTGTCATCTTCTTGCATAATGCATGTTACCTCATGCACTTCTGATCAATTCTTAATGCATCAACAAATGTCAGTCGCTACTATGAATGAAATAAGATTTCATCATTGAACAATCGTTCACATTTTAAGAATCATTGTACTGCAGTAAGAATTGAGATTGAAGGCCTTGAGGTTATCTCAAAGTTTTAAGTCAGCGTCTGAAACCAGATGAAGCCTAAGCCATGAGACATTCTTCAAAGTACGTCATGTTTAGGACATAAAATCTCAGACAACAGATTTCAATCTATCATCACAAAGGAATATGTTACTGTGACCAACATTTATCACGGTGATGTCATTGCCACCGTGCTTCACTGGGAAGATGGATTCAGACATAGATTTTCTTAAAGATTGCAAGGTACATTCAATTTTATAATACTTAATTTGAATATTTGATATACTTGTCCTTATTCATTAATAAAAGTTAACCATCTTTGTCTTTCTAACATATATTTTAGTGATACTGCTGCGAGACCAAACAAGATTGTTACCTAGAGTTCGTTGCTGCCTCTAACAGACTTCAAACAAGATGGGAGAATTGGTTCTTGAAGCAGTGAATAGATCCAAATTTTCAAATGACAACTCCTTTCATCGATGACACAAAATTTAGACTGTATTCCCAATTTTATTGTTTGTTTTTTTGCTGTCAATTGTACTGATTTATGCATAAACTCCACATGTTTACTCTCCAGATTCATATTTTTCATGCTATGAATGGTTTTCCATGAGAGGTTGAATGTCAAGACCATGATTTACCGTAGACAAAGATGTATTATTTAATAAACTAATAAACCCTTTATATGGATATCCTTATCGTACATGGAAATCATCCATCCTAACAAGAAAAAATAAACACAATTCAACGCGACAGTAAGACCATGGTATAGTCCATATGGAACACGGAATGCATCAAATAATTATCTAAAATATAGAAGAAACATAAAAAACTACTTGCATAATAAGGAATACGATGTTTGTGTATCCATTCAAAAGTTGTCTAAGGGAACCTAAATGATCACGTTCCCAAATGTATCTTACTCCAGCAACGTTTAGAGAACATCCATGTTTCACACAAACATGGAATCCATTCATGTTTAAAACAATCGTAAAACATAAAGAAGATAATAAATTGAAGTTCATTTACTGTTTATAGGCTTTTTATTCAATAAATATGACATGACTCCTGAATGTCCTATGCAAACTCAAATTGTGAGTTCTATTCACATATATTAGATGTCTCTTCTTATGCTCTTCCCTACTCTATATATACTCAATGTTGGTTGTAGCCCTCATCATAGACAAACAATAATTATCGTCTGTGTTGGAAAAGTCAGTTTATGCCAGCCAATCGCTCTGCAACTTTGAAGCATAAGGACAATCTATGACAACCACTGCTCTTCTCTAATCTGTTGTGTACAATCAACAATAAATGATGACAAATATGCTTTCTATGCATAAACAAAAGCCACAAACTGCAAATCGAACTGATACGATTGGTTAGAGATGTATATATAATTATAGTTGCTCGTTCTTTTCTCTGCAAATCTCATACCTATAAATTTTTGTCCGGCCCATGATTCTTGTAGTTCATTATGTACATCAATACATCTGGTTAGAAGATGTCGTATAAATTTATTATTATTTTTTCTAGCACTGCTCAGCCACATCAACTGATTTGTTGCTCTGTATTAGCGTTTTGTCCATCTCTATTCTTGGTTAGCCGCATGTTTGGATCTTGCTCACGTTCAACCTTGATACTTTCCAATAATCTAATGCTATGATATTTTTTAAAATTGATTATTGACAGGCTTCGTTCAATAGATTTATCAATTTTTGTTCTTTCAACTATGACAATACACGTGGTAGATAATCCAAATCACTCGGAAGTGTATAATACACATTAGAATATTCACCGTGGATTAACATGTTTGATATGTAATAATCATCCTAATACAATTCTTTAAATATGTAACATGTCTCAAAAATTAGTTTGGGCATCTACCTTGTATTACAAGACATTAGTTGCAACACAAAATACTATGATAAATACATTTCTTTAAAGAGACTCTTTAAAGGAAAAGTTTTCCTTAGTATTTTTATTAGCGTAATACTTTCATTAATATCATCCTACTTTTCTAATCTACCAAATTATCTATCCTAAAAGTTGGTCTTTCGGAAGTAGGCATTGAAATAAAAGAACAAATTTGTACCAAATTATCATTTGTGTCGACATTTACACATCAAATCATACTATGAACAATCTTCCTTTATAAGATAGTTCTATATAATGTTTGAATTTTATGATTTTTTGCATCCTTATTTCTAATATTGCAGTAACGATTTTATACATCAACATATTTGTTGAGTACTAATCTGACATTGAAACTAAAGACTACACATATTGATGACTTGATTATATTTTAGGTACACAAATATAGTTGCAAAGTATAACAATAGAAAATTTGACACTGACCCTATCAAATTGGGAATTAAGTTGCAAGCTGGTTCACAAAGATGAGGTCAAGAACTTTAGAAACTCAACAAGATCTAGGAAATACTTGAGATTGAAATTTATAGACACAAAGGTAATATTTCCCAAATTATAAAATATCTTACAATGATCCATTATACTAATATCCATTCAATATAGGGTCAAACCATACGGGCAGTGATGTTTAATGATGTGGTTGACAAGTTTGATTCTATTTTGCAACACAATTCATTCTATAAGCTATCCAATGCATCAATTAAGGAAGTCCCACCACAATATCGGATTAACAAAGATCAACTAGAGTATGAGATGACAATTAATTCTTCTACAACATTATAGGTATCAAATT
>OY856412.1:1042819743-1042954743 GCA_963693085.1 Alisma plantago-aquatica | reverse complement strand
AGGCATCCGCAATGTCACATTTACAAGAAAGGATCTAAGCAACACACTTGTCTCCATGCGAAGGAAATATATAGGTGTTGATGTAGCATCCACAATAGGACATTTCAAAAAAATGCAAGCAATAAACCCCGCATTCTACTACTCAATGCAATTTGATGAAGATGGATGTGCACGTACTATCTTTTGGGTTGATGCTAAATCAAGGATGGCATATCAAGCATTTGGAGATGTGGTGACCTTTGACATGACATACATGACTAACAGGTACAACATGCCATTTGCACCTTTCATTGGGGTGAACCATCACAAAAAGTCTATTTTATTTGGTTGTGCCTTATTACGTGATGAGACTGCTGATTCTTTTGTATGGGTTTTCCATACATTTTTAGAAGCCATGTATGGGAAACACCCAAATGCAATCTTAACTAATCAAGATCCAGCAATGAAGAAGGAAATTCATATTGTATTTCCTAAAACAATCGACCGATGTTTCCAATGGCATATAATGCGAAAAGCACGTGAACATCTTGGGGTGATCTATGGGACTGTTGCAGGGTTCACTGAAGAGTTCCAATCTTGCATTAATCAACCCATCACTATTAATGAGTTTGAGTAAAGATGGAAGAAGATGATAACCACATATAATTTGAGTGACAATGCACATCTAAACTTGTTGTGGAATATAAGAGAGCAATGGATACCTGTTTACTTCAGAGACACATTTTTTGCCAACATGTCTACAACACAACGCAGTGAGAGCATGAATGCAATATTTAAAGATCATGTTAACAATCATCTACCTTTGTTTAAATTTGTCCAAGCATTTGAGAAGGTGGTAGAGAATCGATATGACAAAGAGGATGAAGAAGACTACAGATCTAAGAATGGCCAACCAACATTGTGGTCTATGTATCCCATCGAGAAACATGCAAGGGATATCTACACTAGAACGCTATTTAAACTTTTCAAGAAGCAAATGAAGCTAACTTCATGCTATGACATAGAGAAGGTTAGTGAATGTGAATATCAAATTTCAAGTGTAAGTGATGATGCACTTGCATTTATGTCAAAGCAGAGCTACACAGTAACAGTTAACCATAATAGCGAAGAACTCTTTTGTGAATGCAAGTTGTTCAAATTTTCTGGAATCTTATGCGCTCATATACTAAAAGTGCTGCTTTTTCTTAAAGTTCATAAGATACCATCTTTGTATGTGCTACAACGTTGGACAATGCAAGCAAAAACCACCAATATGAGTCATTGTATTGAGGAATCTCAGTTACATGTTGATGTTGATTGTAGTACCCCTTTGGGTAGGTATAATTCACTTTGTACCTCTGCAATGCGCTTGGTTGGTATAGCTTCCCACGACAAGGACACTTACATTATAGTGCAAGAGCTATTTCAAAAATCTTATGATGAGATACTGTTGATGCAGAAAAATACACGATCCATATCTAGTGAAGAAGTCATACCATCATCTCAAACGCATATTCCAACTCAGTGTAGCCAATATCTTCCAAGAATCCGCAATGAAGAAGAAGATATCCTATTGAGAGATCTGCCCACATCTCATTGCAAAGGGAGAAGGAAACCACAAAGATTTAAACCACAAGCTGAGTTAAAATCCAAAAAGCAAAGAACTTGTAGTACTTGCAATGGGAAAGGACATAATAGCTGAACATGCAAAACAGGGGTATGTGGTAGTTGTAATGTACATTATTTGTTTATAGTTTAAAGTATCTGTTAATAATTTAAGTCAAATATTATCTATCTCATTGATAGGCTACCAAAGATTGCTCAACTTCGGGTGTGCTTAGAGACATTCATGAATCCAGTGAAGAATAGATACGAGAGACTTCACGACGTTGCAGCAGGACTGGAGATCGAAGTGGCTTGTAATTTAGGGTTGTATCTTAATTTGAATGTACTATGTTGTACTGAATTTGGCTGGTAATTCAGAGCCGTAGCTTGATAAACATGAACTTGGCTGGTAATTCAGTCTTGTATGTACTTGATAAACATGAACCTGGCAATGATGCTATTTGGATCTCCTCTATGTTCATGGAAATGTAATTCATGTGGTCAATATATATTTTATGGCATGGTTATTCACTTCCTGATCGTTCATGTGTGTTCACTTCTTGATCGGTCATGTTTGTAGATGAACAAGTTCTTAAAATGGTGCTGCATTTTGCATTCCTCTCATTCATTGGGTGTATGGTTGAATCAATTCAGTTGTTGGTTGCATTTTGCAAATTTAGTAACATATTATTTTGGGAAATAAATCATCCACTAATTGGTTTGTTTTAATTCAGTTGTTGACATTGAGTTGAATGCCCTCTCACTCATTCATTGGGCGAATTCATATGCTACTGCAACCATTCACGCACTAGGATCAACTTTGTAACTTGGCAGCTTGTGGTGTGGTTAAAATGCAGTAGCTGAATGCATGGATAATTCTGAATGAAAATTGGGTTCAACTATTTTTGAATCCCATGAGTACTCAATTCAGTTTTGTGGTTGCAAATTGGCATTCTACTAACATTGGTCATGAAAATGGGTTCAAACATTAGGTATGAAAACTGCAGTCATTCATCTGATAGAAACAACAAACTAATAAGCAGGTTGTTTTCCAGTCATGGATTACTAATTGGCATTTTACTGACATGGTTGTTTTCCAGTATTTTGATAGTAGCAGCCAACTAATAAGAGGGCTTGAGTGCATTTAGCTTACATTGAGATACCAAGGATCAGTTGAATTCAAGTACATGAGATACCAAAGATCAGTTGAATTCAAATAAATACATGTGCTACCAAGAACTGAATTGAGCCTCAATATTGAAATACCAAACCAATTTTGAATTTCAACAATACACCCCAACAACTGAATTAAGCTACTGACATGATTAAGTTACTGACCTGAATAAAATGTAACTGAATAAAATGACTTATGCATGTAATTATCTTCAATTAAGTAAGAATATGTAATCAGGTCAGCCATGGGATGCTAAACAGAAGTCAGAAACAGAATAAACCAACCATGGGATGCTTAATTAATTATCTTCCAAGCTATTGATTGATCATCTATGAATTTTTTTTATTGAACTAGAATAAACCAACCATTCACAATTCTGAAATAGAAGTCAGAGGCTGGAGTTCTAGACAAGAAAAACAAGAAATATAAGCTGGACTTTCATGCTTACACGTTAATGAAATAATTGACATTCACCAATAATTTCAACCATTGAATCCACCCCCACCCCCACCAATTATTACTAGCATGCAACCATGGGTCAGTACTATTGGGGTGCTCGACCATATGGACCACCAAGATCGTTCATCACAGCTGGGAATACACAGATGTTTCATTGAGCAATTCCCATACTTTTGACATATCACATACAGACTTGGAGAAGATAGGGCATGCATATTGGAAAATTCCATATTTTACATCAATGCAATTTTAGGAAACATCTCATTTTTGGATTGTAGACCAATGTATTTGAGCAAAAGCTGCAGATGTATCTCCACATATTCATACCTCGGACTCTTCTGTCCATGTTCAGTAAAGATAGTTTTACTTTCCACCAGCGTATATGAACAACTGATGATTGTCCAATACCCTTAACATAGATTTCACAAGCAAGAAAGGTTACATTCGATAGGCTAACTTGAGAACCAATGCATTTTGAGATACAGCTGCAGATGTGCATCAACATATCTGTACCTTGGACTAAGTTGTCTCAAATATTATCCAATCTTCATACAGCAACAGACATAAGCGTTAGAGACAGACTTGTAACGAAATCAACCAGAAGGTAGAAAGCAAGATGGTTAGTGATTCATTAAATGTCATCGTTAAAATTATCAAACACAACTTTAAGATCAGTTCAAATTTCATGGACAGTATCTATGTCAGGTTACACAACACTTTAACTCTATTTCAGACGGCTAACTCATCCACCGATGAAGCTTAAAAATCACCAATTCGAGCTTAGTAACCAGTCTGCAATAGAGTATTCATATGGCCACTTGGTCTACAAAGGTTCAAACAGGTAGGTTGATCATTCAATCTATGACCCACATTGGATAATGGACAGAGACAATTCACTCATGCATTCATTCAACATTCACTCATGTAATTTCATTGAATAATTAAGAAAATATTACAACGGTTCAGGGAGAAACACTTTAGGGCTTTACAACTTCACCCATGCTTTACTAAATCCCACCACTTTAGAGAAGTTACTAAATCCCACCACTTTACAATTTCAGCCAACCTCCACATTACATTTTACAATGTGATTGGGTATACACAACTATAAACAGAATCCAGGAAGCCACCAATCCAACAAAACAACATCTAAATCTGGCAGTTGCTTTTTGTTCCTTGATGTTGGCAATCTTTAATTCTCCCTCAAGTCGTTCATGCTCAAACTTCTCAGTAGTTGAATTGGAATCACCCCATTCAAAGAAATTACAATATGGAAGCCCCTGCAAACAACATCAAATGGTTTAAATTTAGTACATTCTACATAAATTCTTGTAAGAAACACAACAACTTAGTACATTCCAAATCAATTCTTGTAAGAAAACAACAACATACCTCTTTGTTGTAATTGGGACAACCAAAGAATACTCGTCCATAGTTCTTTGGGGTCTTGGCTATTTTTGCACGCACTAACTCGCCACATTTGCAATATTTAGACCCTCTTCTCATCGTTGATACTTGACTAAGATGATTAGAACACGTTGACATTGTCCAACTGTTATCTTTGTTATTAGCCATGCCACAAGGATGACTGCACAACCACACAGACGAAAAGCAAAGATAGATGAAGCACTTTCAGAGAATAGGGATCAAAAGCAACTGAAGATGGTCGTAGAAATAAATTACCTGAAGATGTTGCTCTGTATTGCGAAGCTTACTGTTGCTGCAGCAGGTTTGCAATAGAAATTTGGGGGCCAGTTGCTGGCGGAGGAAATATTGAGCCCTCACTTCTAGCGGCTGCACCAGCTGCGGCCCTCACTGCTGCCGGCTATAGAGAAGGAATCTAGGGAGGGAGAGACGAGGTGGAGGATGAGGAAGAAGAAAGTAGAAAGGGGGTAGGTCGGAGGAAGGAGGCTGGCTGGCGGGGAGGGCTGGCTGGCGGTGAGGAAGAGGCCGGCGGAGGGTCTCGGCTGCTCGGGTTGCGGCAGTTGAACTTGCCTGTAAACACGGGCTGGCGCCTAGCGCCTTGGACCTGGAACACCTGCGGGCTGCATTCTGGCTCGCCGTCGAATTCGAACATGAACCCTCCTCTGATGGAGACTCACCCACTGTGGTAGACGCACCCTCTCCCTCCCTCCGTTTCCGGCTGTCGTTTGCTGGAGGAGAAGGAATCGGCGACACTGAGGGGCTGCGGGCTCTGTCGCTGGTCGTCGACCGTCCGGTGAAAGGGGGATAGCAGACACCCACCGTCGGCGCTTCCTGTGAGAGAAAGAGGAGCAGGTCGGAGGTCGGAGGAAGGGGGAATCACTTGTAGAGAGGGAGAGAGCGAGAGAGAGAGAGGGAGAGAGAGAGAGAGCCAGCGAGAGAGAGAGGGACAGGAGTAAACGACGTTTACTCGTCCGTGAGTGGGGCTGGGAGCCGAGATCTGGATGGAGATCCAATGGCTAAAAACTCTATTGTATTGGGGGCACAATACACTTAAGTGTATTCTAGCCTAACTCTCTCTATATATATATATAGACACACACACACATACATATATATATCTATATATACATACACATATATATGTATGTATGTATGTATGTATACACCATGATGTATAATGCAATAATAGAATGTAGTCATGTTTATGTGGTTAGACATGCTTGTCCTATTGGCGATGTTTATACTATTGTACATGCTTATGTTGTTACCGATGCTAATGATGATAGATATGTCTATTACATAAGCTATGTATGATCTTTTGTTGACAATGTTAGCAATTCAATCCATAACTAAGAATCTGATTAGGATTTCTCTTAAAGAACCTTTTATATTTGGTATTTCCATCCTATTATACTACTTGTTTTATTTGTTCAATTCTATAATTTGGTGTAAGAAATAAATCTTGTTGAGACTTATATCTCTTGGTGGGACATGTCACTAAATCTTTTTTGGTGGTCGTCAGCAAAACCAACATACCCATGACAATAAAGATGAGTTGTCTTGAAGAACCCAAGAAGAAGGTTGTATAGTTGTCTAGTGTGCCCTAGAGTCATCCTTGTACTCTCAGGTTCTAGAGGAAAAGTTTTTGTATATGACGTTTCATCGACTCGCATTTTGATAGCATTCTGGTGCTTGTACATGTTGTATATGTGAATAACATATTCTGTATATATGTTGTGGCTGAGGCCACAAAGTAATTGTCAAAGATACTTAATAAGATATATGAATTTATACTGAATGTTGGCCTTTTATGTAACTTTGTTGGACACATTTGTGAAGATTAAATTGGTTTTAATTATGGCCTTTTTAGTTATGTGATTAATTAGTGATAAATCATGTTCTGGTTTTGAGTAATCTTGTTTAACATGGTGGGTTTCCAAAGTTAGGACGACTAGTTTTGCATGTTTATTAATTCTTAGAAGTAAAGAACTTCAAAGTCTAGGATATCATTTGATTCATTGTAAACCTTTCATGAGAACTTTGCATAGGTGCTTTGTGAGGTAGTAGGTAAATGATCTATAGGTAACATGATAGCAAGCTTAGAGTAATATATGTTTGGTTTTAATTGTAACGTTTCAAAGGGGATTTAATATGTCTTAAAATTTGCATGGTTGTACTTAATATGATATAGTGAGAGAGTGAATGATAGGAAGTTGTGGTGAAACTCATCCACCCTAGTGTTTCCATCGATCCATACATATAGACTTCAATTAATCTTTTTCTATTTTTGCAATGTTAGAGTAATAAAGAACAACCATATTTTGTGTTAAACACTAGTTTTCTTGGTTACTTTGATCAAATAATCCTTAAAAATGTTGTTGTTTGGGTTATGTCCTTAACTATAGTATGATAACCACATGAATGTTGGTGATTAAAGTCCTCCCTGATATAGATATGCATAAAATACGTCATTATAATAATCTCCAAAATATTTGTAGTTGGTGTTACATGCGATGGAAATCCGAAGCATTACCACTCTAACTTGTTGAGTCACATTAGGCAACCCCTTATACTATGCTTGAAAGAACTACATTTTCTACATTGCACAACTTGCAATACCAAACAATCCATTTAATATGAATGTATAAAAGACAAAAAAATGATTATCAAGAAAAAGAGAAATAAAGTGAAATGAATTATATAGATATATGAGAAAATAAAAACTTATCAAATCTATATTAGATTATCAACAAAAAATATGAAAGCTAAAAGAAACTATATAGCCAAACCAAAAAGTCACATTCACAAAGTAAACACTAAAAAAATAAAGTAATAAATTAAAATAAAATGAAATTACATAAATAAACTAAGAAATTAAAACTAAAATAAAAATTACAAAATAAACTAAATAAAAAAATAAACTTTATGGTAATAGATAAACATTTCAAAATGACATGTTCTCCCAAGAAGTGGTGCCAAACGTTGGTGTGTATAGTATATCACAAGTAAATTCACCTATGGAAGAATCTCTAGACTTTACCTAATGTACATGTATTAAGAGCCACTCACAAGAGGACATGTCTTATCATCATATAGCTTTAGGATGGAACTGAAAAGACAATTTTTAAAGAGCAAATTGGACTTCTAGAATAATTTATAAAAATCAATTAAAAAGGATAGTTGTGTGATTCTTTTTTAATTAAATAAGCAAGAAAATAAATTGAAAATTATATTTTTAAACTTTACGACAGAATTGCTAGGATGGAATGTTTCACTTCCTAAAATGCTCTCCCTAAGTACGCACATGCACAAAGCAGAAGCAACACCAAGTTATACATAACATGGGCACTTAAGGGGGACATTACATAAAACTGTTATTGATAACAAAAATATTATCGATCACGTGAGATTTAAATGATAAACATTCTAATCATTATTCTTACAAAAGGAAACATAATGGAAACAACATGGAAATATGATTCGACATCTTGAAATTAAGCCTATAATCTATGTTTGAAGCCTAGAAGTACAAATTTGAACATATAAATCTAAGGATTATACTATAGTTGGCACCCCAACAGAACTTATCCTACACTATCCTTTGGCTCAAAGTCTCTGGGTGCTACTTCTACTCTTTCTCCTCACCTAAAGACATCTCATCACCAACCATGCATTGGAAAAATAATCCTTAGAGTAAGTGGAGTGAGTACTGAAACACATAAATAGGAATATACTATAGTTAACAAGACAAAACTATAAACTAAAAGGATGAACTGAAAGTTGGAAGTTTTGCACTCTTAAGTTATCTTTTATTTATGACTTTTATCTAACTTGTTGCCACCATTATATGATAAGTCCTCCCATGTGACAGCTAAGTGTCCTCTCAACACACACTCTATTGGCACAACATGGATGTTGACACCAAAGTGTCCTATATGGTGTAACACACCCTTTTTTGTCACAATGTTCCCTCTGATGATACTTAAGTGCCATGTATGATGCAACACACTCTATGTTGACACTAGAGTGTCCTGAATCATGCAACATAACCCCTATTAGCACAACATTCCCTCTATGACACCTACAATGTCTTTTGAATTGTCTCGAGACTCTCTAGTGAGGACTTATCTTATAATTCATAAAGTTAATGTTCTGATGTAATTTTCTATATGTGTTTTAATGTTTTATCTCTGAATATTAATTTAAATCTCTGAATTTGTATCTCTATTTTTTAATTTTGAATTTAATTTAAATCATAACGTAAAATCTGATATTTTGATTTTTTGAATAAATCTTAATCATAAGATATGGTTTAATAAAATAGCTTAATAAAATTCTGTTATCATATATATGGCATTTAAGTCTAACATCTTAAGAAAATAATCTAAGTTGAATATTAAAATATGAAGTAATTGAAACTAGTGTAAGTGTCAAATATTGGAAATCTACTTCTCTTCTTTCTTTTACTTAGTTCTTATCTTTTTCTAGAGACATGTAATCTGGTACCTGGGTCTCAAGACCTACAATAAGGATCCTAGGTCACATAACTAAATCATATTGCACTCTGGTTCTTAGGCCTCATGATTTATAGTAGGTCCCAAGTCATGTTCTTCTTATATTGGCCTGCACTAGGATGCCCAGTCTGCATTACTTGCCCAAAGGGTCTGGGTCATGTCTATCTTGAGTGGACATGTACTAAGGTCTGGTTCTAACTCCATAATGTCATTTCATCTTAACCTTAACCTTACCATAAATATTAATTCATTATGATATTAAAGTCTTATCATGAACTTAAATCTTGAATCTTAATAAAAGGATCTTATCTTGGGAACTTAATCATGAATTAAGACATTCAAATATTATGATATTCTTATGTACTTAATTCTTCAATCTTAATCATTCTAAAAAAATAGAATAACAAATAGTTCTTAGATCTTAATCTATCCAAGAAATCTTAATAATATATTTCTACTAGAATTCATAAATACAAGGTTAAATCACATTATCAAGTAAATGTGAATGTCTTGCTTGGATGTCATATATTTAGTCTTATTCATTAAGATGAACCATTACCAAGACATCATATATGAACATGATTCTTTAATTTTTCACACGACTGAGTTCATGAATCTCAATCACTCAAATAAATCTTAATAACATATCTCCACTTAAGATATTTGAGTATATATAAGAACACAATCAAGAAGGTATGCAAATATTAATTGCATATCTTAACTTCAAATCTTAGAACATTGTGTCTTGTCTAAGAGTATATACATTGATCTTAAAAATATGAATACTCGTGGGCATGAACTACCTACCTCTTGGAGTAAATCCTAGTTATTTTCCTTAGGTTCAGGAATCCTAATCACCTTGTTCATTCAGTAATAATTCATTAATAACTATACTCACTTTACTTTATATGTTATCATGGTTTTGGCTAAAATAGGGAAACTTGAAGTCAAAATAGGTTTGCATCCTAGTTCATCATCCGAATCTCTAAAAATCCATCAAAAACCATATAAAGATTGACCCCAAACAATATGTAGACTAATTATTATGATTGATTGAAGATCAACAAATCAAAAGAAAGACAAATCACTTGAAAATTTCTAGAATTGGATAAATTTGAAAATCAAAAGACTATTGTACCCATTATTCAATTTTTTGTTTGCATGTGTGACATGGGTGAATTAGTAAAATAGACCCCCTCAATGCACATGACTCATTATTGACATAATCCTCACATTTCAAAATTCCCCTAGGCATCATGTGACACATAAAAGAAAAATCATGGACAAATCAATAATAAAAAAATTCATTGTTCTTCTCACACAGGCAACAAGTAGGGTTCAATCAATTGTCCTATTTTTCTTGATGTTGTTCTGGTGAGAACAAGTGCATAAATCTTGTTGCAAGATCAAGACGAGTCAAACTAGCTATTTTCCCATCGACGCTAGTCTCAATAGCACCACATAGTACTCGCCAAAAGATACTCATTGAAAAATCAAACAAGAAAGTTGATTAAACCATTGAAGTTTAGAAAAGTAGCATTTCAATCAAAATTGGTAGATCATTAGAGACTTATAAAGATGTAAAAGTGGGTACAATGATGACTGAAAACATGGAAACGTATGAAAATGCTAAAAAACTTGAACTTGGGAATTAGGGATGTACCTTCCTTCTGGTTGAATTGATGAGTTGGGCAGCTCCTCAGGGACACCAGGAGGTATTATGCTCCAATTCTGGTGTCTCAGGCTCACTGGAATAAATTTCCCAAAGTCCAACTTTGACTTCCTCTATGAGCTTGTCAACAAGAAGGACCAGATACTCACTACAAGTTCAAGATATTAGGTAGGGTTCAAGGAGGTATGAGGTTGGCGTCCCAAAAAATAATTGGATGGAGGTGTTGGTATGGAGGTTGAAAATGTCTCTAGTTTGGGGTTCTTTAGGGAAAAGCGGGAGATATCATAAGATAGGAAGTGTTGTGATGACAAAAAATGATGATGATGGATTGTCACACTTATATACGATGCATTCCTATTGCTTCTCCGTTGGTGGATTTGATCCTGAGTCAAGATTTTGGTTGTTTTGTGGATAACACATATTTAGGGTTCATGATGATACTGAAAAAGAGCTGGAAGGAGTCCTCAACTCAATGCAAATCTTCATTCTCAAACTTGTGAAATACATTGCACAAAATCTGGATCATATTAACAAGCCAACTATCTATGAGAATGTTGGAGGAGGAAGACGACTCTTTCAACTGTTATGACGAAGATCTTGCACCCATACAGTTGCCCAATAAAGTGTTTGGCCTATAAAAGAATAAGAAGAGGAAACAAGCACGTGAACATCATTAAAATCACATTGCTTTAGGTATATTAGTGGATTGATTTAACTAATTATTGTGTTTAGTTGAAAACTATATGGAAATCTTCCCTAATTTTCTTGAGGTGTTAAACAATCTCAGGATGACTTCAAATTCGGATCACATGTTAATTAGAGGTTCTAGAATTTCCTAGAGAATAAGGTTTGAGTTTTGAATATCATTTATCCATCAATTCAATAAATTCCATTATCTTGATTAAGTTGTATTAAAAGATGAGATAATGTTGTCTAACCTTTACTTAGTCAATTAGTTAATCCCAATTTCGTGGAGAAGGTGTTAATCCACTTAGTGACTATACCTAATAATTTTCTCAATATATTTTTGATGAGTTATCATATAGGTAAGAGAAAGTGAGAATAATATCATTTATTTTATATAGAAAATAATAACATGATGTCTTGTTCAAATGGTTACCTCTTTCCATATATATAAGACTCAAGTCATTTATATTTCACTTTATCAATTTTAATCATTCTAAAGAAGACAAGAGACAAAATGTAGGTAAATCATATTCTATTTTTCTTTTGAGATAAAGTAAAACATATTAATGCCTAAATAAAAAGAGAATATTTTTTATTCTTTTATTTTTATTCATTTTTCAACACAAAATATAATTGCTTGAGAATTTCCATTAGAATTATAAGTTTCGTCTACTAGGAAAGACTTCATTGAGGGATCTTAATTATATATGGAATTTTGGGATGTTAAAATTATACCCACCTTAAATAAACTTCATCCTCAAAATTTTCTTGAACTCCCCACCCTAGGATTTCACAAATTTCATGCAAACTAGATCTCTAATATTATCTTATGTGCTCATTCATGTACTCAAGGTGTGTGCAACCCTGTTGTTGATAAAACATTGAAAAAATGTAAATCTCACATAAATGTGCATGTAGCACTAATGAATCTTGAGATCTATTTTACATAATCATCATGTGACCATAGTAAGAAACATAGCTTTCTTATTTTTAGAGGGAGCAACAAAAGAAGTCTTGGTTCCACTTGAAAATAGATCACTTATTATATATGTCAAAATATCTATCATTGCATACATTCTTTGTCTTACTATGTATCTGATTAGGTTTAGGTTAATATATATCTCAAAAAATTTAATGATGAATTATGTTTTTTGTCACATTTAGATATCTACCTACTGGTCATATATCTAAAATGGCATGTCTTACCACACTTAGCTTAGCCCCTCCCTAGTGTTGATGTCCCATAGCACATGAACTAAAAAGGACAAGACAAGTGTGCAATTACATACATAACATTTTCTCTACAAAACCTTATATGCATGTGTCCCATACCAAAAAAACTGAAAATGATAGATAACATGCTATATGAAATTTTAGAGTTAAGATAAAATCCCAAACAATATAGGCACATAACGATAGTCCTCGTCTAAACATCTTTTTCTAGACTAGGCATCTAGTTTTATTTCTAGTATTTTCAATTAGTCCTTTATACTAGGGCTACTAGTTATTTTTCTAAGTTTGTTTCACATTGGGTCATCTAAAGAAAGAACATTAGAATTGATCAGGTTCCCAACTATAGTGTTGCTTTGATACCATTTTGTAATGTCGTACCTAGGCACATAGATGAACATAGAAGAAGAAACACTAATTTATACATAATTGGTGCACTTAAGGGGGAAT
The DNA here is from genome assembly GCA_963693085.1 of Alisma plantago-aquatica. NCBI lineage: Eukaryota > Viridiplantae > Streptophyta > Magnoliopsida > Alismatales > Alismataceae > Alisma > Alisma plantago-aquatica. Next base: position 1,042,941,548 of record OY856412.1, on the reverse strand, counting down.
TAAATAAGATTGGAATTCATAACAAAAATATAATCAATCACACAAGATTTAAATGACAACCATTCTCATCATTGTTCTTACAAAGGAAACATAAAGGCGATACCATGGAAAACTCATTCAACATCTTGAGACAAGTCTATAATCTATGTTCTAAACATGGAAACATATATTTGAAATAATAAAGCTGAGGATCATCTTATAGTAGGCACCAAAATAGATCTTATGCTACTCTATCTTTATGGTAGAAATGATTGGGTTCTACTTCCACTCTTAGTCCTCACCTACCAACATGTCATCCACAACAATGCATTGGAAAATAGTAGTTAGAGTAAGTGGCATGCGTATTGTAACATATAAACATGAATATAGTATACTTGAAAAGCCAAAACTAAAAAAAATGAAAGGATCAACTAAAAGATTTAATTGTGCACTCCTAAAATAATGTATCTTTTATTAGCAATTTTTATCTTATTTGTGGCCACATGTATATCATAAGTCCTCCTATGTGACAACGAATCATCCTCTATGCTACTACACACCCTTAGTTCACAAAACGTGCCCTTCATTGACACTAAAGTGTTCTCTATGGTGCAACACACCTCTATTGGCACAACATACCCTAAGTTGACACCAAAGTGTCCTCTATGTTGCAAAACACTCTCTATTGACACAACATACCCTATCTTGACACCGAAGTGCCCTCTATGGTGAAACACACCCTCTGTTGGCACATCTTGCCCTCTATTTCACCAATAATGTCTTCTAAACTGTCTCTAGACTCTCTAGTGATGACTTATCCTATAATATATATAGTTAACATTCATATGTCATTTTCTATCTATGCTCATAATTTCATATCTTTGAATTTAAATCTATAGTCTCTAAATCTATATATCTATTCTTTAATTTTGAACTGAACTTAAATCTGAATCTAAAATTTCAATTTTTATTGTCTGAATAAATCATAATTTGTAGCTCTAATTCAACATAATGACTTAATTAAATTCTGATATTAGATATATTACATTTGAGTCTAAAGGCTTAACAAAAAAATGTGAACAAAATATAGAAATTCAAAGTCTCTAAAACTAGTGTAAGTGTCAAATAATTTAAATTTAAATATCTCTTCTTGCTTTAACTTAGTCCTTATCTTTATCTTATCTTTCTCTAGAGACATGTACTCTAGTACTGGTCTCATGACCTACACTAAGATGCATGGGTCACATAACTAAATTGGTTTTCACTATCGTTCCTAGGCCTCATGACTTGTACATAGGGCTTGGGTCATGTTCTTATTATATCGGCCTATAGTAGGATGCCCGAGCCACATGATTTGCACAGAGTGAATGCATCATTTCTCTCTTGAGTTGACGTATACTAAGGCATCAGTTTGAATCCATAAGATCATTTCATCTTCACTCTCATCATAACATATGTGAAAACATGTTTTGATATTAAAGTCTTATCATGATCTAAATCTTAAATCTATATACAAGGATCTTATCTTGGGAATGTAATCATGACTTCAAACCTTCACATCTGATAATATTCTTGGGTACTTAATTCTTCTATCTTTTTCATTCTAAGAAATCTAAATAATATCTATTTCTTAGATATTAGTCTATCTAAGAAATCTTAATATCACATTTCTACTTGAAATATAAGTACAAGGTTAAATCACATTATCAATTAAGTATGACTATCATTATTGCATATTTTATCTTTAGTCTTATTCATTAAAATTAATCACTACTAAGAAATATTATAGGAACATGATCCTTTAATTGTTCACATGAAGTCAGTTCATGAATCTCAGTCATTCTCATAATTCATTTTCAGGAATATATCTACTTAAGATATTTAAGTTAATGTGAATAAAATAAATAAGGAGTTAAAACTTAATTGCATATCTTAATTTTAAATCTTAGAACATTATAATACATAAATCAATATGTCTTATCTAAGAAACATGTATATATGATGAGACTAATATGTATGAATACTCATGGGCATGAACGACTTACCTCTCTTGGAGAAGATACTTGCTACTTTTCTTAGGTTGAAGAAACCTAATAACCTTGCTCATTGAATAATAGCTATACTCTATTTAGTTTCTAGTGTTTGTTTATATCTAGCTAAAAAAAAGAAAATCAGAGTCAGAATGTGCTCTGAATCAAAGTTTGTCATCTAGATCTCGGGAAACAAATCAAAACCCATGTAAAGATCGACCCATTTGATTTGTAAATTAATTTTTGTGATTTATTGAAGATCAACCAATAAGAAGAAAGATAAAACCATTTCTAAATTTTTAGCATTAGATAAATTGGAAAATGAAAGGTTGATGTGCATGTTAGTTTATTATATGATTTTATGTGTTACTCACATGAATTAGTAAAATGGATCTCCTCAATGTTACGTGACTGGTTATTTACATAAATCCTTGCATTAAGAAATTTCCATAGGCATCGTGTGATGCAAAAAAACAAGTATGGATAGATCAATTGCTTTGTGATTTTTGAGGTTTTTATGTGAGAATTAGTGCATAGATCTTTTCATGAGAGAAAGTTGATTCAAACTAGCTATTTCCTATCGACTCTGGTTGCTTGAGAATACCATTGTGCATGCTAGAAGGTACTACTTTGAAAAATCAAACAAGAAAGTTGATTAAACCAGTGATGTCTTGCAAAATAACCTATCCATAAGCATTGGCAGATCAACATGAACTCATCAAGCTATAACGCTGGTCATGGAGGTGACAAAAAATGTAGATATGTCTAAAAATGTTGTAAAAACTCAAATTTTAGAATCAAGGATGTACCTTCATTATTGCTAAATTGATGGTCTCCAAAGCTTTTCAAGGATATTGGGATGTGTTATACTCCCTTACTGATGTCTAGAGATCATAGGAATGGATCTCTCAAAGTACAGACATAAGACGTCCTCTATGAACTACATCGACAGAAAGGACCATCTATTCACTATGAGTTCTGGATATTTGATATGGTTGAAGGAGGCACGATGTTGGTGTCCACAAAAATAATTGTACCAAGGTGTTGGGATGGGTTGATTCTATTGTGGCAAGTGGAGGTTCAAGATGGCTCTAGTTTGGGGATCCCTAGGCCAAAGTGGGAGAATTATATTGTCAGACATATGGGTTATGATGACGACTGGGATATATGATTATCGGTCTTGTATAGGCTGTGTTCTTATTGCTTCTCCAATGGAGGATGTGATTGTGAGAAAACAAGGTTTTTGGCATTTTGTAGATAGCACAAAGCTAGGGTTCATGTTGATACTTAAAAGGATCAACAAGGAGTCCTCATTTCAATAAAAGTCTTTGTTCTCAAACTTATGAACTACATTGTGGGAAATCCAAATCAGATTTACAAGGTATCTATATATGAGACACTTGGAGGAGGAAGACAAATCTTTCGATGGCTTTGGTGACATGGAATGGATCTCATGCTCATTCAACAACCTAAAAAGTGGTTGATCAATAAAAACATGAAGTGGAAACAAGCGCATGACTTGCACTAAAATCACAAGACTTTAGGTATATTAGTCAATTGACTAAATTATTATTGTATTTGATTCAAAACTACCTTGAGGGGTTAAACAAGCTCATAATGACTTAAAATTTAAATCACATGTTAATTATAGGTTCTAGGATGCCCTAGCCAATAAGGTTTGAGTTTTGAATGTCTTTTATCCATCAATTCAATAAAGATCATTGTCATGATTTAGGTGTATTAAATATGATATAATATTAACAAACTTTGACTTAGTTACTTGATCTTCTGAAGGTGTTTATCCACTCAGTGACCATACCTCATTTTTTTAATATATTTTGGATGAGTAATCTTACATGAGATAGAAAATGAGAGAACTATATCATTTCTTACATATACAAAATGATAACATTATTTCTTATTCAAGTGATTACCTCTTTCCATATATACATGACTGAAGTCATTTATCTTTCACTTTATCAATTTTAATTTTTCAAAATAAGAGGAGAGAGAAAATGAAGGTAAAATATATTCTTATTTTCTTTTTAGATAAAGGAAAACATATTAATGACTAACTAAAAGAGATGATGTATTAGGTTCTTTTATCTTTTACTTGTCATTCAACAAGAAGTGTTATTACTTGGGCTTTTGGAATTAGGTCATTGACTTAAATTTTATTAGGAAAGACTTCATTAAAGGTTATAAATTATATATTAAGTTTATATATGTTACATAGTCACTACCTATGTAACTATTCAAGGAATTGCATTATCCTATAATAATACAATTAGATTGGGGCCAAAGGATTTCACATCCTTTCATAATATCAAATACACAAGGATTAATTTCTCCATACACTCAAGATCACCCATGGATCCTCAATCTATCACCATAAAGAACACCCTTTTGATCTAATAGAGGGTTAAATGATATCCATTGGTGTTCTTATCAAAGATTTCTATGTCTCTACTTATGGTATTATAAAAATCATGCAAGATAGATGATTAGGCTTTAAAGAAGGCATTAACAATGGATTATCAATCAAATAATAATTTAGAAATATAGAATGCGCAAAGGGGCTAATTGATCTTCCCCATCAAAAGATCTACTATTTAATCATTTTCATTATACAAAAAGAGAGAGATATCAAGAATCTTATGGAGAATGTAGCGACATAGAGGAGAGGCTGAATGGTCTTGTCACCATTCCCCAATGATAGTTGCACTCTCTAGCCATGTCTTATAGCATACATCATCTCCATGTCAAGCCATTGACTTCTCTCTTTGGCTCTCCACTTTTTAACATCAAGGGTTGTGGATGGGATGGATAGGTCTTTAATGGATTTTTTGGATGTCCCTTAAGTATTTCACGACATTCCCCATAGTTTCAAGTAGATCTAAATTAATCAAATTGTTATATTCAAGTTGTTGTAGTTTATTTGTCACATGAAGTTTCATCAGAGTTTCAAGTAGATCAAAAATAATCCAATTATTATTGGTAGTTTGTTGTAGATTTATGCCATAGGAAATTCATGTGTATAGAGGGAAAGTCAAAACAAATGGATGTTATTATAAAATATTATGATCATATATAATTGAACTACCCTTCATATGAAACTTGAATTGTTCAATTACAACATTGGATGTGGAATTTAGAGCAGTTTTAGTGTCAGGGTGTACTTTTCAGTCAACTAACTCATGGAACAAGTTGGGTGTCTGAACATTGTTTGGGAAGATTTGCTACAGGAAACAAGGAATAATCATGTGTGATTCAGGTGACTTACAATTCATTAAATAAAATAAGTTATATGACTCTAAAGGCAAGTAAATGACTTATTTGGTGTGTGCAACATCTATTTCAGCCTTGGGCCCAGTCAAACGACTTAGGGTTAGGCAAGGGAAATTTGATTGATTTTCTATATCCATATATATACTTTGTTTGTAATTAAATGAATTTTTCATCCAATGGTGCACAATTTTGAGTTACTGTGCAAAACTTTGAGTTATTTAGTTGGCCATCTATACTTTAATGATCCTCACTACAATTGTTGGAGTTGGGGAATGAGGATATGTGATATTTTGTAATTTTGTTGGCATTTTCATGGAGGGATAATTTCTTATGTTTATAATTGCATCAAACTACAAATAAAATAATAATACTATTTAACTACCAAACAAATTCCATAAAACTACTAAAAACTTAAAATAAGTGAAATATTAAGCAAAATGCACCAGAAACATTGAAAATTATTTATAAAAATGCACCTAATACAAGATGAATAGAATTTCATCACATCTTGATAGAAAAAATGTCTAAAAGAAGATAGAGTTAGACCATAAATTCTCTACTCCATCTTCATTTTTGTGACATGCTTTACCTAGGTCAATATGAATACTGAGAAGAGAAGAAGATGCAACTAAAAAGTGCAACCTATCCTGGCCAAAGATGTAGGTAGGATCCAAAGAGTGTGAATTTATTGCTTCTATAGTATGTGATCCCGCCATAGCTCAAGGAGAAAGATATAGTTAGAGGTCACCTACAATGCCAGGTAGGACCCAAAGAGAGTACATTCATAGATTTTGTAGCATATTAGACCTCCATATCACAAGGAGAAAGATACAATTAGAAGCTACCTAAAATGCCACCTTTAATTTCCTGCATTGAGTATGTAAAGGTCCATTAAGGGCACATGAGATCAGAAAATGATTAGACATGAGTGTTATGATGGTACACCAGACACAGTTTGATGTGTACCTCCACGTTCTACCACATTGCTGCCATTTGGGAGATTGATGAGGATGAAGCACCCTAAAGCCCAGTGACATGGTTCCTAGGATACCTTGAACCTTTTAGCCTGACCATGTCATGTATAAGAGGTGTCATAAAACCTATGCACATTCTTGTTGCTTTGATTCTCATTAGTACCCTATTCACTAGGGATGAGGAAGGAGTAAATATAGCATAGGCCCAATTTCTCTACACCAATCACATTTAGCCAAATCAATGATGAGTAAATTGTAAAGTAGTGGGCCCAAGTATAACAAACCAACTAGTACATCCAACTCAATTTTATCCAAGTAAGGACAATTGTGAGAATATTTATACCCATCTTTGCATACAAGTTTATCTACTTTTTAGCAGTTTTGTGTTTTATTCCTTAGTTTTAGTCTTAGATTTACTAAAATGTGATTATCTCCCTTATTTTTGGACTATAATGCATTTTATATATTTTTCATGTCAAAACAGAAAAAATCTACACTTATTGGCAATAAGGATGATCAATCTTGCAAGATGTCATACCTCAAGGGAAGGAACGCCCCAGAAGCTTTCTAGTGTCCACCTTTCAATCACCCATTCAGGCGATCAACATTGTCATTCATCTGATTCGAGCCTCACTCTACCTAAAGTCTCCATGACTTCTCCATCCTAGCACACACTCTCGACATCCATTATACCTAATTAAGCCCACACTGGTTTGCCATAGTACCAGGTACAAGGTCCAAATTGAGTAAACCATGCGAGTAGCCTATTGGACAAAGTATGAGACATGCAATTAGCTACCTTTGACCATAAGTATCTAACATTAGGGTTTCAACAAAAAGGAATGTATCTATAAAAGTAAACCCTTGTCATATGTTCTAAGGCTCTCTAATCAGTTATTAGAAGCCACATTTTCACAATGTAAACCCAAGAAAGGAGCAATGAGGCGGCAGCCACAGTGGAGAGACAAGTCTTCCTACACCATGCGTCATGTCCTCCTCCATTATTCTTGCTATCTTTACATTTTTGTCTCTCGATATGAGAAAGTGGATGTTTGTGCCAAGGCTTGGGGACCAACCCCAACAAGCCATATTTTATTATGTCTTGTATCTAAACTCATCAATGCTATTGCTAAATAAAGTATTATTTTGCTTATCTCCTTGATTTGCAAATTGATCACTTGCTTTGCATGTATGTTATAATCATGGATGTGTAGGTTGTTGTAATTGTGATTAGAATAGCAGAATGATCTTGTTATTCCCCTGAAGTGTCAGCAATGGATAGTGGTGTGATTGGGTGTCAATCTACTAATGTCCTAAGACTGGTCGGTCGTTGTTAGGGAGTGCAATCAGATGAATTACGAACTTGGGTACTGAGTTTCATCGATTTTCAGGGAGTTTGGTTCATGTAATAATTTGTATCCCATGACTATGTAGTAGATAAACCTCTATTTAGTAAACTATTATTTTGAATTAATCTTGCTAAAAGAATTAAGTAGGGTTTGGTAAGGGAAATACCATGTCTTGGTCCTTTTATCATCATTTAATACTTAATCTTTTTTTATGAGAAACAACATAGTTTATGTTGGGTTTTAGAGGAGGCACAGAAGCAGCGGAAACCAAAAATTTTCTCCCAAAACCCAGAACAAAAGGAATCGCGTCAACATCTATATAATAGGAAAGATGGTTTGTCGATGCATACCTTGTCCCGAGGCTTGCTCGGCGACTGTACCTCACGCCTTGTGCGGTCTTCACCTCCGGTCTTGGACGATGTCTGTGCAACTCCTGGTCGCACCGGGACTGAAGACTCCTGGTCTCACTGGGACTGTCGGGATTGACAGTTGTCCTCCAAGCAACAGAGGTCTTCCACCTCTGTAGTCGACCACACGGAATGCCTGGAACTCTAATCTCCTTGTCCCACAAGGAATCAAAAGGATTCGCACCCTCCTATCAGCGTACTAGTCACCGACACATTCTCCTGCCACCAGTCACTTTCTGCAGTTGTCCTTCCCTTGCTGTGCCTCCCTTATCGGGTAGCACTTGCTCGGGCTCTCTCGGTTACCAAAACCAGAGAGAACAACAACTTTGTAGAGCAACTAGTTTGCACTGAGTTGTACTTTGAGAAGCCCCCAATACCCCTATATATATAGGAGGGTCATGGGACAAGGTTAGCCATCCCAGGCAATGCGGGACTAAAGCAGGAGTAGAAGGGTTCGATATTTTCCACAAAACAACCAACTCGCAACCTGAACCGATCGTTTCAGAACTGAAATGGTCGGTTGGGGATCTGAGCCTGTCGGTTGACACCTCAACCGATCGGTTGGGACCCATGAACCGGTCGGTTCATGGTCCTGGTCAGTTCCCGATTGACTTTCCAACTTTTGTTTCTAATTGGTATCAAATACCAATCCTTGTTCCAATCAAATTCGGTAAGTGAAACGAAAGGAAAATTCTCACCAATCCTACTTTCCCAACTTGCTCGGTTGCACCAGTTGAATCGATCATTTCAACACTTGAAGCAATCGTTTCTCCCTGTCCTTGAGCCGATCGGTTCATCACATGAGCCGATTGGTTCACCAAGCTGAGTCGATCGGTTCATCACATGAGCCGATCGGTTGGGAGTACAGATTGTGCAGAATTAGTCAATTGCGGTTTCAATTGATCTGATACTCTAATCAATGTGTCCAACACCTTGAATACTATGATACCGAGCTATCAATTGATTGAGTGTTTAATTGAACTACTAAACTCCTTTAGTAATCAATCTAAACATTGTTTGTGGAAAAACTCCTATGCCAGGTTGAATCCTATGTGTGTGACCCTGCAGGTCCATTTCACGTTGGCAGTGAAAGTCCATAACACTTATGACTTCACAAGCAAAGAGCGGTGCCTAGTCACACATCAGTGCTACCCAAGTGAAATAGAAAGTTGGAGAACAACTTTCAATCCTACAATTTGTGAATGGTGTTACAGTGAATGTATAATTCCTTTGTCACTAATATCCTGAATGAACTCGAGGCATGGAACAGTCAAACTGTCAATGTTCATTCATTTCCTTGATCTCAGAGCAGACTGAGTGAGATGTGTGTGACATCAATATCACATATTGATTCACACGTGCATGCTCATGCCTTTCTCAATCCTACTTATCAAGTGGCCAAGGACATCAAACTCCCTCAGGAGGGACAAATCCCATATCTATCACTCACCCCTCAAAAGCCCCATGTGTCAAAGCCACCCAATCATCACCTTTATAACAACCCATGTTTTAGGACTGCGTTTGATGATGTCAAAGTGTGCCCAACGACATGTGTTGAGTGTAGTGATTTTAGGTCTCAGAATCACACTCACCACCATCACTCTGAGAGTTGACTGTGACTACCAAGTCATGGTTCCATGTGTCACTCTCACGGTGGGTCTGTCTGGTACCTTGTTCTCTAACAAGTACCTATGTGCTTGGGTTGATATCACTATATCATGACTAATGAGATTATGTCATCAACCAACACACAATCTAGTCTTTAGTGTTATTGATGTCTATGGTTATTTCCACAATAACAACCAACTAGGGACCAAACAAGAATGTATACTCTTAACATTCGTATGATCTCATCATTTAGGTCCTGAACCTAAAAGCATACGTCATGGAGTGAAATTCTTTAGACATCTATCATGTTACACCATTATCTCAGAAACAGTTTAAACGTATAGATTGGAAATTACCTTTATTATTATTCAAATCATTTACAAAGTATCCCATTACAATCATCATTTGACTTGCTCTATGGGCATACATACCAACATTTTAATCAATCAACCAACTTTCTTAGTGATAAATATTACTCTTAATACTTTTGAATATATATATATAATTGTTGAAAAATGTTGTCCTTTGGATTTAACCCTTAAGTATATTGAAACAAGGTTTCCATATATGTGGAGCGGGGAATTAGTGCACACCATTTGGTAAAACCTAGGGTAGTTTCACTTATAGTTTTTATTTGTGTGATATTTGGAGCCTCATCAAAAAGTAGCTTCGTTTCCAGGGACAACGGTAGTTATATATTTTTTAGAATTTTAGGTTTAATTGGGGGTTTTGTTATGCTTGATATTGCCTAAAATCTTCTAGAACTCTACTCATCGACTTATAGAAAAGTTTGTTTCCTTTCATGTACTCCTAGCATAAGTAAAGATCCAAAAGTCTTGACTCGAGATTGCTATTTTATCCAAAAATTGAAATAAGACTCAAGAGACTTCACATGGAGAAAAACATGGAAAATGCAATAACTATTGAGGCAACTATTGAAGCGTGAATCCATCATGGTTCAATAAGAAATACTCACCATACAAGCAAGGAAGCAAGCAAAATCCTAATAGAAGATGAGTTTAAAAGCTTCCTGTGACGTCCCCAGATTTTCTAAAACTTAATCTGATCTGTGATGTCCAAATTGAAACCCTCACCTTAACGAATCCCAATTTAAACACCCCACATCAGGCTAAGAAGAAGAAAATCATGGGAGTCAGAAGGAAATAATCAGTAGCACATGCACATGAACAGTAAACAAACCATACAACATATGTTCACCATTCAACATAGAATTACAACATGAATTGTTACAACATTTGATATTACATATTGAAAAGTAAACTTCTACATATACATGTACTACAACTAAACAACAAGATCTTAAGACAATAGGTCGACATGTACATCATCTCGCCACACAACTCTCATCTATCATGGTCCTTCAAGAGCATATAACCACAACCTAAACAAAAGGTTACATGTGGTAGACGTCATCACAATATTCGAAAATATTGTATTGAGTATGCCTACGTGTCTTTTATGTACCTCTCATCATATCTTGGCAATAACAATTAAAGTAAACCTGTTAGCAATAAGCAATATGGAAAAATATTTCTTGAACAAAAGAATGTTTATTAACAAAGAGAACACATATGTTTTAGGCATATTTTCCATTATATCATCCATGTGTTACTACCAAGGAGTTTAATGCATTAAGGCCTTTATGATAACTACCAAGGAGTTGGATCATATGCACAATGTGACCACTACCAAAGAGTTTGGTCCAAGCACACTACCAAAGAGTTATTGCTTTCATATGTACAATGTGACTACTACCAAAGAGTTAGGTCACCTCCAAGAACACTACCAAAGAGTTGGTTCTTTCATATAATGGAATAGAAACACTATGTTTGATATGTTCATAGCAGTAAGTATGGAAAATCGAGCAACATATCATAAAAGAACATTCATTTCAACCAATACCATATGCCAAGTCTTTACTACCATATAACACAAGAATATTGTATAATAAGCCAAGTAAGAGGTAATGGCGTACCTTCCAAAGAGATATCCTAATCACATATTCCTAATGTCAACTATATCTTGGTCAACCCCTGATTAAGACAAGATCACATATCACCATCAGGTTCTCATCATCTTAACCCTAGTCGTGTTCATATTAGGGTTTCATTTAGTTCATTGGGATATGTGCATAATTACTTGGATTCTTGTCTTACATTTGTCTTGTTGATGTCATTTTCTAGATTATAGTTCATCAACTAATAATTGTGTTTCACATTATTATGTGAACATATTAGCATAGGTAACCTTCATTAATCATATTTGGGTTACATAACATATGTTAAGGGCCATCTTCATATAACATGAATTCTATGCAACCAACTAGTCTCACCATTTCATATTAGCTACTAGTTACTGATATGAGGATATTTTGTGAATTTCATCATTTATTGGGCATGTAAGTATTTTATTGTATTTTATTTAGGGTTATTAGTCCTAAATAGCAATATGGAGCAAATTACATGATTTCATGCATCAATATCATAAATACTGGCATCAGATGGACTATAAGCATGAAAAAGGATTTACTGACATTTTACCATAATTTTAGGCCATCTTTTGATATTTATAATACATGATAAGAGAATTTCAAAATTTACATTATATCACTGACATTAGTGCATCAAAATCTGGATATTATGCTTTTGTATTGTTCTACACATTTTTGTGAGAATTTAAATACCTTATTTGTATTTTTTGAATCATTGAGATAATTACAATGATTTAATTAAGATTTGAGTGTTTTCTGAGATATTTACCTCTAGTGGCCAATCAGACCGCTCCACGTGGCCAAAGGCCATGACTGCTTAGAAGATGAGCTGGCTAATCTGGGTGTTGAGCTGGTCTTCCTTCTCCCCCTCAACCAGGTTGGGCCGCTCACTTTCCTTCTTCCAATCTTGCATTCCTTGCTCTCTCTTCATGTTCTACGCGACGCCTGCGTGCGTCGTAGCTCCACAGCCACCACCACTGGGCTTCTTGTCACAGATCCGTTCTTACCCTAATCCCAATCCCACTGTCCAAAAGGGCTGTGTTAAAGGGATTCGAGTGCCCGTCCCTGAGTTGCCTGAAAATCACACAAAGATAATATGCAAAAACGAAATAACATTCTTCTTTGTTAAAATGAACCAAAAGGTTTAGTACATAAGTCATGTAGGCAACATGGAAAGAGAAAAAGATAAGAAACTAGCCAACAACTACATCCCTTTTACAATTAGCTCCCATGTAGAGTCCATAAATGATGTAGCAGTCTTTATTGCAGTGGATAAATGAGTAGATGAATGTAGATCTCTAGTTCCTTGCATTACCTACAATCGAGAAAATCAAGACACAATGTCAATGCAATTGCACGGTATGCTATATAAAACAAGTAAAGCAATTTATAAGAAAACTAGTATGCTTGACAGGACTTATGTTTCAAAAGCATATCAAACGATCTTCCAAAAACCAAAATGTTGATCAATAAGAATTTTATTACGAATTTCCCATTATGCTGTAATCAAGAAGCATGCTTATATTAGTTTATGTGACTCTATTACCCCAACGCGATGGGGAGGTCACCAAGCTCCTTCTCACCAAAGGAGATAGGAGGTCAAAGTACAAAACCCCACCCTTCAATCAAGGGTGGTTTTGCTTATATTCAATATCAACATTATCAACTTTTCCAGCATCATTATCAACATCAATATACGGGAAGTCATAATGGGTATTGCAATTTAGGGTTTCATGTTTCTCAAATATAGTATAGAAGAAAAATGGAAGACTACTCATAGGGAACAATAGTTCATCCAAATAAATAGCAAAGCATAAGTCAAGAGATACCTAAAAGTATCATCATTACAATCAAGGAGGAGTTGTATAATAATGTATCTTTCTAAAAGAGTATTTGGAGTATAGATCCCAAGAAAGAGTAGGTCAACCTCTTGAGTCAGATCCTAGATCAAACTATTGGATCAAGGGTCAAGATCATAGTTTTAAGTATATCATGCTTCACAATTCAAGATTAGGGTTACATTTTCCTATTTCTACCTCAGGGTTAGGTCATCAACAATAGTTCCCAAAATCCAACAATTATTCAAATATCAAACATGTTTCATGAATGGATGACCTACCTAGGTATATTTAGGAAAACATGGTATCCCTAATTTTTATTATCATCATTAAAATCTCTAGATTATTCCGAATATGAAATAGCACAGCTACACTCAAAATTAGATCAGGGAAACATATGATTAATAGGGCTTTCTTGATTAAGGTATAGCATCATTATATCAAGAATAAACCTTATTTAAAAGTATATGATTCATATTTTAGGGTAAAGAGTTAGGAAGACTATATCTAACCCTTATTTTGTCAAAAATGATTTGGTGTCTCAGAATGATCATTAGAACCAGGAATAAGAGTTTCTCAAAGATTAATCATCATGGTTGAATCATTAGGCAAGTTAAATAAGTAAATGAATAAGATTTAGGGAAATAAGTGATAAACATCAAGAATTAAGCTTCAAAAGTATTTTTAAAAGGTTTATTAGATTTTTATGATCAGGATTGACTATTTGTTTGTCACTTTTGGGGTTCAGATGCATTTTCTATGATTAAGAGGAGATCTGGACATTTACATGAATATCTGAGCAGAGGGGAGGCAATTACCAGAAAAGAAAAGGCTAAGAAAAAGGGCAGTCATTGGATTCTTTGGTCAATATTGATTAGAACGCGATCTAGTGGCAGGGAGGCTTCCCGCTACTGATTGCTTGCACAAGACTGAAGGAGCAGGGGGAGAGCGTGAGGACCGTTGATCCTGGTTTGGATTAGCGTGGACCCAGATCCTAGGGTTGTTGTTAATCGTCCCAACAAAATAACCCTCCCACGAGCAGGTTGCTCCGCGGAGGTGCACTGAATCGTAAATCACGTTGCATTCTGACCTGAACTCTCTTCTACACCTCTTCTATCATCTTCGCACCCCTCCATCCATCAAAAAGAAATAAAAATGGCCAAAATAGTGTCAAACCCTAAGTTCGGGGTGGCACGCCACTTCCATCCATATTCGCTTCTTCCATACCCCTCTCAAATAAATAGGGGCGTACATCCAAAAATGCAATCTTGAGTCGAATAGAGGAGAGATTTGCAAGCAAAAGATGCCAAAGCGCACACAAAAAGAAATGCAATCTCGAGTCAAAAAGAGGAGAGATTCGCACAAAAAAATGCAATAAATGAAATTGCAAAAATAATAAAAATCTCGAGTCGAATAGAGGAGAGATTTACTTCTTCTTTCCATACCACCCTTCACTCCCTTTTCTACCTAAAGGCACAATTAAAGCCTTCAATGCCCCTGAAAAAACACCAACGTCAGATCAGATGCACACTTGTCATTTTGCGGGTATCTCTGAATTCTTACAAAACTCTTTGACATGCTTGTTGCTGGAAAAAGTGAGGAGGAAGTGAGGTTGGAAAGCAAACTCAGGAACGAAGAAACTGTAAGATGCGTTTTGTGGTCTCAGGAAGTTGAGATGCTTAGTGATGCTGAGCAGAAAAGAAATAATCGTGATGAGAAGAGGAAGCAATCACAGGATCGAAAGTATTCATTTGGCGACTGTTTCAGATTTTGTGTTACTCGAGGACGAGCAACGTTTAAGTTTGGGGTGTTTGATGAATACATATTCATCTTGATTTCAGACGCCCCTTTTTTAACCAATTTGATTTAATACTTTCAATCTATCTCTTAAACCTCACAAATTGCAAGTTTTCTAGATAAATCCAATTATTATGATTTTTGATCAAATTTATATTGATTTGGTGCAGGTCTAAACCAGGTTCTAACATCATAAGGAATTCACTAAAGAATCTCTCACCAAACGGTTTGACCAATCGGTCTGACCAAACAGTTTTCACCATTCGATTTCACCAATCGGTCTCACCAAACAGCTTGCCCTAACGATCTTAAGACCGTTTGAGTCCATTTGGTTTCAAGACCGCATGAGCCCAAACGGTCCCAAAACCGTACGACGTCTAATGATTTTGAAATCATTTGGACAACAAAACCATTTGGACAACGAAACCGTTTGGACACCGAGACCGTTTGGAGCCATTCGGTCCCAAGACCGTTTTCTCGCAAAACTGAATGCATGCGAAGATCGAATAAAGAACTGCAAGACTGTTTGCTTAAACCGGTCACAAGACTGTTTGCGTATGCACGAAGCAAAACCGAACGAGCAAGATCGTTTACTATTGTTGTCTACGTGAAGACCGAATGAGCTTCCAAACTGTAAGAGCAAAGCTCACCGAAGACCTTTTAGCAGAAGAATTAAATGAATGGAGGACTGGTTGATGTCGAGCTCGCAGAGACCGTTTGACAAGCAACCAGTTTGCAAATCGTTTCATCGGCAAACGGTCTGTGAGACCGTTTAAGTCTCATATGGTTTACAAACCATTTGCTACTCAAGACCGAATGTTGATAAATACCATTTTATATTAAACGGTTTCCAAACCGTTTGCTGCTCAAGACCGTTTGATAGCAAACGGTCTACATACCGTTTGGACTAAATAAAGTGAGACCATTTGGGGACAGTTCGGCGCCTATAAATAGAACCCAAGGGCCCTTACTTTGACATCAACTCTAGCACGCCGACAGGCTACCAAAGGTCTGATCTAGCTTCACCTCCACGCCATTTTCCACATCCACCTACTCCTCTCGGCGGCAAGCAAGGAGAGAGGAAGAAGGAGAAGGGGAGAAGAAGGTCTACCCAACCTGCCTTAGTGGTTCTTCTTCCTCATTCAAGATCTGCCTTGACGCGACATAGAAGATTGCATCATCTTCACCGAGTTGCGACTATCTTCTTCATCATGCTCATGGCGGAACTTTCCCTTTATGTTATTCTTCTTGTTTCTCGCATCATGAGCGAGTAGTACCTCCTCACTGGGGTGCTAGGACTAGCCCCGCTGCCCATGCATATCATGTTTTATTGTTAAACTCTCCATGGCAATATATAAAACATTCCATTTTGTTGTTAGTTGGTATGTCTGCAGTTGCTTATCTTATTTCTTTCATTTTTTCTGTCCTTTATTGTGAGAACTTCTATATAAGGGATAGAATGGCGGTTTATAAGTGTGACTCCTTGATGAGAACTTCTGATAGGATTCCTTGAGGTGGTAAGTGTATGATCTGTGAGGGGACAAGACATCTAGCCTACGGTGACACTTCTATGGTCTAAACATCCCTCAAGGAGGACCACAACCTTAGTTGGATTTTGTATCATCTTGTTTATCATCGATGTTAGTTTGTAGATCCATCGCCTACTTTCCTATCATTTAATGTGGTTGACTCCTTGACGTGAAGTTATGGTAGGATTCTTTGAGGTCGTAAGTGTATGATCCGCGAGGGGACGAGCCATCTAGGCTTCGGTGACGCTTCTGTGTGCTTAAAGCCTGTATAGGGGGTCCACAACCTTAGTTGGATGTTGTATCTTTAGAGCCGCAAGTGTGTGATCTGGATGGTGATGAGACATTTGATGCCTAAGGTGACGCTTGCGTGAACCTAACGCCCGTATGGGGGTTCTGCAGCAGCTCTATTTGGATCCTTTTATCTTGCCTGAATTGTTTGCTTTGAAATATGGTTGCATGTGTAGTGGTGGTTAAACCCGATACCATCCCAGTGATTCCATATCATTGATTTAAACCCATCTTTAATTCGGCTTTTACTTTCTTGCAATTAGTTTAATTTACCTCAAATCAACCAATCATTCTAAATATTAGTTTTACTTGAGCTAGATTTGACTGACAAGGATTCTTAAAAACATTGTCGTTTGGGTTCGATCCTCAACTATACTGCGATAAGACCCGTCCGCTTGCGGGTGGTTTTATTGCACTTTGGATTAGGTAAAATCTTGGGGATCTCAACCCCGAGTGAATTTGTAGTGCAATAAAATACCACATCACTCAACCACCGTGAAGACAGATAGGAGGAATTATGCCAGAACCCCCTTTGTGCTCTTTCTAGACACCTCAATTTTCACCATAGTGAATTTTAAGGTTTCCTTGGTTCAGCGATTAAGAACATCATTTCACTAATGCATATGAAGTGTGTTATAGCTCTGATACGAACTATCACAGATCCGTTCTTACCCTAATCCCAATCCCACTGTCCAAAAGGGCAATGTTAAAGGGATTAGAGTGCCCGTCCCTGAGTAGCCCGAAAATCACACACATATAATATGCAAAAATGAAATAACATTCTTCTTTACTAAAATGAACATAAAGGTTTAGTACATAAGGCCCGTAGGCAACATGGAAAGAGAAAAAGATAAGAAACTATCCAACAACTACATCCCTTTTACTATTAGCTCCCATGTAGAATCCATAATTGATGTAACAGTCTTTGTTGCAGTGGATAAATGAGTAGTTGAATGTAAATCTCTAGTTCCTTGCATTACCTAAAATCGAGAAAATCAAGACACAATGTCAATGCAATTGTACTGTATGCTATATAAAAACAAGTAAAGAAATTTATAAGAAAACTAGTATTCTTGGCAGGACTTATGTTTCAAATGCATATCGAACGATCTTCCAAAAACCAAAATGTTGATCAAGAAGAATTTTACTACGAATTTCCTATTATGTTGTAATCAATAAGCATGCTTATATTAGTTTATGTGACTCTATTACCCCAACGCGATGGGTAGGTCACCAAGCTCCTTCTCACCAAAGGAGATAAGAGGTCAAAGTACAAAACCCCACCCTTCAATCAAGGGGGTTTTTGCTTATATTCAATATGAACATTATCAACTTTTCCAACATCATTATCAACATCAATATACAGGCAGTCATAATGGGTATTGCAATTTAGGGTTTCATGTTTCTCAAAATATAGTATAGAAGAAAAACAGAAGACTACTCACAAGGAACAATAGTTCATCCAAATAAATAGCCAAGCAGAAGTCATGAGATACCTAAAAGTATCAACAATCAAGGAGGAGTTGTATAATAGCGTACCTTTCTAAAAGAGTATTTGGAGTATAGATCCCAAGAAAGGGTAGATCAACCTCTTGAGTCAGATCCTAGATCAAAATATTGGATCAAGGGTCAAGATCATTATTTTAAGTAGATCATGCTTCATAATTCAAGATTAGGGTTACATTTTCCTATTTCTACCTTAGGGTTAGGTCATCAACAATACTTCCCAAAATCCAACAATTATTCAAGTATCAAACATGATTCATGAATGGATGACCTACCCAGGTATATTTAAGAACACATGCTATCCCTAATTTTTATTATCATCATTCAAATCTCTAGATTATTCCCAATATGAAATAGCACAGTTTGACTCAAAATTAGATCAGGGAGATATATGATTAAGAGGGCTTTCTAGATTAAGGTAGAGCATCATTATATTAAGAATAAACCTTATTTCAAAGTATATGATTCATATTTTAGGGTAAAGAGTTAAGAAGATTATATCTAACCCTTATTTTATCAAAAATGATTTGGTGTCTCAGAATGATCATTAGAATCAGGAATAAGAGTTTCTCAAAGAGTAATCATCAGGGTTGAATCATTAGGCAAGTTAAATAAGTAAAGGAACAAGATTTAGGGATATTAGTGATAAAAATTAAGAATTAAGCTTCAAAAGTATTTTTAAAAGGTTAATTGGATTTTTATAATCAAGATTGACTATTTGTTTGTCACTTTTGGAGTTCGGATGCATTTTCTATGATTAAGAGGAGATTTGGACATATACATGAATATATGAGAAGAGGGGAGGCATTTACCTGAAAAGAAAAGGCTGAGAAAAAGGGCAGTCATTGGATTCTTCGGTCAATATTGATCAAATCATGATCCAGTGGTAGGTAGGTTGCCCGCTTCTGATTGCTTGTGCAAGACTGAAGGAGCAGGGGGAGAGCGTGAGGATCGTTGATCTTGGTTTGAATCAGTGTGGACCCAGATCCTAGGGTTGCTGTTAATCGTCCCAACAAAAGAACCTACCCGCGAGCAGGTTGCTCCGTGGCGGTACAACGGCCAGAGGGATTAGGGGAATGCAAGCTAGGGAGATTTGGGGGGAGAGGAGGTGCCGCTCGTGTCTATGGGGGCGGGTCGAAGGCAACATGGGTCTAAAATTGTTGTTTGGGGCTAGGGTTAGGGTTAAGGAGGGGGTGGCGCACCCTATGGAGTCAGCTTGATTCCTTGGCCTCAAATCAGCGATTTCGCACCACTGATTCATGTTGAAGCTTCAAGAGAGGGTGAGGGAACTTTTGGTCAAGTCATCAGGGTGCAACCGGTTGGTTTCGCTAGTTGGGTTAGGAGCCAGGGTGGTTGGTCAACTGTGGACTTGCCATTCCAGGCGCAAGGTAGGGGATGACCCCAACGTCGTTGGATTGAGATCTAAGGCTGCTATGTCAATCCGTGGGGCAAACCTTGCCCAGCGACGCCCAAAGCACAAGATGGGCTGAGCCCAGCAAGGGAAAAGGAGAAAAAAAAAGAAATAAAAGGCTAAAATGAGCTAGGAAAGGGCTAGATCTTAGGAAAATCGTATAAAATCATGGGAAGGTCCAAATGATATCAAATTTGGACCATATCTTCAACATGAAGTGTAAAACAATTTAGATTGGGGACCAAAAGATAAAGTTAACTAGTAAAGCTCGAGTATTTGAACAAAGAGGTGTATTAAGCTAATTAAGGTGCCCAAGAGTGCATGAAATTCATAGAAAACAAAAGATATTTGATTTTTCGATATCCACATTGATCAAAGAGTCAAATGAGATCATGAATGACCATCATAGAGGTAAAAAAATATAAATTAAATAATAGAAAATAGGAAAAACTCACATTGTCACACTTCTCTCCAATGAGCAAGTAGTAGGCGTCTCCTCCTCGTCGTCAACCTACTAACGCCAAGAGCTTCTCTGGACCTCCTAGTGTGTTGATGACTTCTCAGCTATCCAGACAAGGCCCCAGCTCTCCTCCACGTTGAACCCACTGGGACCAAGCGCTGCCACGATGGTCGGGTCTACGACCAGAGGTCCTCCTCCTATCACGACCTACCGTATGGTCTGTGCCTCAAGCTCATTGCCATGGCCACCTCCACACCACCTTTAGATCCACTCCATCGGTGCCGCTGGCCCAGTGGTCTCCTCAGTCGAGAAGAAGTCTTTACTCCCTTCCTCCTTGCTCTTCTTATTTCCATCTTGTCATGCCCCTGGAAATAGTGCCAAGTCCAGGAGGCACTTCTTGTCTGGTCTAGATTTAGGTTGATCTCTGGATCTCATCTTCAACAGCCACCACTGTGGCAGTGGGAAATGAGGAGACACCTTCACTCATCTCCGACCATGGCTATAGCTTCCTAGAGCCACGAGACAACTCTCACCTATAGAAGTCGGTGGAGAAGCTAGAGGCTAAGGGTGTTTATCTCTCGCATCCAACTGCTTCGTTTGTTTACCAAAAAATGAACATGATGTGGTAATATGTGGAACATGGTGTCTCGTACACCATAACGGTGGTGAAGAAATTTCCTCTACAGCCATCGTATATTATCAAAGGGTCCTGATACGTGCTCAACAAAACCTCATATGTGGCCACTTAAACAAGGCCTCATTGTGCATGCACCTGAACAGATGAGCTGACAATAGACTTACTAATATCATAGCCTAGTTTAAAGAATAGAGAACTATATTCATCAATCGTAAATCTAATCATTAATTTGTCAATATTAAAACATATATATCTTTTAATAGGAACCTCATTTGAACATGAAACTTCTGATTTAGTCCCATAACATCCTAAGCTACCTTCTTGCCAAAATTGAGGTCAAACTCCAATGTTTAATTAGTTGGTTCATTTCTTCAAAGTGGCACATATCTAGGTGTATGAAGCATAATGTCCTTATCAACATTAAAGCATATACTTCAAAGGCATTCTAATACTCAAATCCATAGTACACATATCCAATTTCTCAAAGTTCACTCTATTACATCCTAAACACCTTAAAAGAAATTTTTTTCTCGAAATTAAGCCAAAAATTTAGTCCATCACAGATTTTGTGGGAGGACTCATATCAACTCCACCACTATAGGCAACATAATACGAACAACTAGAAACGGGTAATGGTAATGTAGTAGTTAAAGAGCAGAGTGTCTGGGAAAATATAGACACATCTTTTAGTACAACATGGTTGGGGTTAATCATAAGGAAGCCCATCAATGTGGGAAGTTATAAGATAGACCCAAGTCTGGTGGCACTGGTTAAATCATAGGAATTCATTGGTCATGGTATGGAGGACCCAATGGTGCACAACAACAACTCGGTAGAGAGTTGTGACATGGTGAAGATTGACAGGGTTCGAGCTATAGTAATATACTTAAAGTTGTTTACTTTGTCATTATTAGATAATGCAAAGTCGCGGTTTCATAGACTTTTACCAAAGTCCATAGAAACGTAGGATCAAATGATTGATGTCTTCTTTGATCATTATTTTCTACCCCACAAGACGAACAAGCTAGTTGGGACTTGAAGCAACATGTAGAAGAGTCATATTCAGAGGCATGGGAGAGATTCCAAAACATGTTGAGGAAGGTCCCTCACCATGAGATTGATCTTTATGGCCAAGCAAATACGTTCTACTATGGGTTCATAAAAGAGAAAGAACATCATTTGATAGTGTAGGGTTAGGATTTATCCTCAACAACAAGGTTATTAGGTGTTATGAAATTATGAAGAACATGGCTAAAAATCAGTCATGGGGTGAGGAAAGAGAATATTTACCAATAGTTAAAAGTGTTGGAGAGTCTAGAGTCATAATTGCACTGAGTGAGAAGTTCAAAAACCTCACAAGGAAGCTTGAGTAAAAACTTGGCACCACATCTTGAGGTGAAGAGAAAGATTTCATGTACCTATGTCGGCTATAAAAGCAGGACAGGGGCCCCAAAAAAATAGATAAAATTGAAGACATGCTAGGAAGGTTGGTGAGATAGAATGAGACCTCACCAGACCAACATAATGGGTGCAACGAAATCATGAGGTGCAAATCTCCAATATTGAATATCAAATTTCTTAGCTAGAAACAGAGGTGGCTTCCATAAAGAAGCCCATTCAACATGGATTTGTTGGGAATATAAAGGAAGCTCATCAGCATCACCAAGTAAAGTTTGTCTCTATAGTCAAGGATCCAGAACGTCTTACTGAGGACTCACCAAATAAGCACACTCTTGAGCCGGCTTGGGGGTATGTTCCTAAGGTCCATTTCCTTGTATCCTATATGGAAAACTAAGGGGCTGAAAGAACCAGTGTGGTATTCTCACACATGCACCAACTCCAGTTCCAGAAAAGGTGCCTACGCAACAAGAACATGTGAAGGTTCTACTCCGCACTAGAATAGTCATAGTCAATAAGAAGGCACCAACAATTCAAAAGGAGCACCCACATGCCATTCCATCCATAGGAGACATACCAAATTCTATCCCATAAGGTGGTGTTGAAGCAAGCTTAGGGGAGGAGATCCCTAATGTGCCAACACAAGCATATAGAGAAGCCAAATGTGACATTCTCAAATAGTTTGAAGTTGAGGAAAGAGGAAAGGCAATTTAAGAAATTCCTACACATGTTATGAAAGCTTCACATCATCTTCCCACTTATGGAGGTGATGAAATAGATTCCTACATATGGAAGATTCTTAAAGGACATCATTAACAAGAAGAGATGAATAAAAGATACAAATGTCTAGTGTGTTAATGATGTAGTGAGTTTGATGATCTAAAAAAGATTTCTGATGAAGAAAAATGATCCATGATGTTTCTACATTCCCACTTGTATAGGCGACAAACATTTCCAACAATAACAATGTGATTCTGGGGAGAGTATAAATCTCATGCCTCTCTCTACATTTTGAAATATAGGGTTGAAGGAACCAAAAAAACATCCATGACAATTGAGTTGGTGGATGGATCAATTGTGAGGACATATGTGATGTGTGAAGATGTCTTAGTCAAACTTTATAAGCTCATCTACCCTGCTAATTTTATGGTTATGGATATTAATGAGATGCGAGGATCCAAGATTTTGTTAGGAATGTTGTTCCAATCTACGTTTGATGTGATTATTGTCGGGGGTAGAGGCCACTTGACACTTAAGATAGACGATGATAAGTGGAGTTTAGACTTTCAGATGAATCTTCACAACCATTATGTAACAAACTAGGCTCAAGAAAATCACATTGTTAGGCCCAGGACATTAAATAAGGGTGCCTATGGGTGGCAACCCATTTTCATTTTTATTATTTACTATTTGTTTAACAAAAATTGTTTGTTACATTTCATATTTCTCTTGTTATATTTTATTTGATGTAAATAGGTACCTTGAGGCATGTGATTGGTGTGTAGGTAGAGTCAATGTCGCTACCACAAAAACTCAATTTGGTACCACCGACTCCTTATCAGGTTAAAGTCTGTAGAAAGTCAAAACCACTGACACCAAAGTCGGTACAACATAATTTTCTAAAAAATATCATATCACTCTAGGATAGAAAATCGATACTACTAACACCCTAGTCGGTGCTACCAAATTTTCTCAACAAATATCACATAGCTATGGGAAAAGGTTGCCAATACCACTGACACACGTGTCGGTGGCATGACTCATATAGATCAAAGAATGGTAGAGAATGTCATATATTGAAACCATCGAGACACAAATTGGTGGCACCAAGAAGAGGGTTGGATGCTAGCATAACATGGTCTACAGAGCCACCAATGCCTCCACTGCCACCACCTTTAGTGAAGCTAGTACCACTACTCCACCTCTTTGATTAGATTTTGACAATAAGTACATTGTCAAGATCAAGATTAGGGGGTTGTCAGAACAACTCTAGATTTATTTTTGCTTTTTAGATTTATCATTTTGAGTTGTAGGATCCACAAATATCTAGTGCAATTTTGGAGCATTAGTTGCATGAATTCTGTCATTTCATAGAGTGTGCTAATATGTTCTTGTGCAATGGAATTGAGAAAAAAAATCATATCTTCAAAAGCTTAGTGTAAATTATTGAGCAACATCACCTAGAGGAAATGTATGGCTTAGTCAGCTTAAGGATATTTGATATGAATGGAAGTATTTATTATCCATGAATTGTTGATTATGAGGGGTTTGGGCCTGAACTGACCAAACAATTAACTGGATCGTAAGTGGAAGTTTTAGAAATAAATCCCAAGGTTAATCTATACATATATCAATGGTAGTGAGACATATCATTGTTTAGGAAAGACATTGTCTCTTAATCTTGTGATTTCATCCACTTTTCATTCATTTGATCCACTAACTTATGATGATCAAGTAACCTAAATTGTTTCCTCTTGACTAAATTGCATAACATGATAGGTGACATGATAGTTAGTTTTCTTTTAATGCAGTAGTTACAAAAGAAAAAAATATATAATAACTTTTGTTCATATCATTTATTTACATAACAAACTCATGTAGATTGCATATTTTTTGCATCA
The DNA here is from genome assembly GCA_963693085.1 of Alisma plantago-aquatica. Taxonomy (NCBI): domain Eukaryota; kingdom Viridiplantae; phylum Streptophyta; class Magnoliopsida; order Alismatales; family Alismataceae; genus Alisma; species Alisma plantago-aquatica. The sequence goes on along the minus strand of OY856412.1, from coordinate 1,042,916,417 downwards.
TTCATTCTTGCATCACTCATTCTAGCATCATGTAACTATGTTGTCTTCTTCTAAAAATAAAATGAAGGGATACACATCCATACCCCTCAAAATAAAAATGAAAAATATTGAAAATGTGAAATGTTATAGTGAAGCCCGAGCATAATCTTCAATCATGCTAAAATAGTGGAGAAAAAAAAGAAAACAATAATTTTAATGAAATAAAGAGGGATAAAGGAATGCCTTGAGCTCAGTTCTAATTTTTTTTCACCAGGAGAGAAAACTAGCTACATGATGTATTCTTTTGTTTCACTCTCATCAATCTGATGAGACATTCAATGCATGTATCCTTCCACCTAGAACAGTAGGCATTAGGATTCATGCATCTCTCACTTCTTCCATTATGTAGGTTCATCATGCTTCTTGTTGCATAAATGATTCATATGTTACTTGTGAATCTTCATAAGCCACATACTTCATTGCGCCATCAATCCTATTTATAGGCTATATATGATTAATCTCCTCACTCATTCTTATAAGGAGAACAACTTCCAATTAGTTGGTAGTTAAAATAGAGAAATGTAGATAGGGAATGACATGATACACCAAGCAAATGTCTGATTGACTATGATATTAAAGACTCTATGGAGACTTTTTCACTGGCCTAAAGGTGGACATATTTAATGAATATTTTTGTCACTTAAAGAGTATTATTTGTTCGGTGGACGGTTATGGCCGGTTTGGAACCACTGGGTGGGAGTAGTTGAGTAATGAAAATCATATTATTTATCCTTTTATTTAATTTTTTCAAACAGATACAAGAGTGTGTTTCTCAAGAACGAGAAACATTTAAGCTTAGGGGAGTTTGATGTATTGAATAATTTCCTCTTTTCACATGCAATTTTAATATGTATTTTGTGCCATTATTGCACAGTTTTATAGTAATTGTGCATGATTTATCATTATTATATTGTGACACTTAATTGCATCGAATATTCATTGTTTTACTATTCCATATTCATTTATCATTATTTGTGGTGGTTATGTTCATTATTGTTTAATTTTAGGTAAATTGACAAGAATCAGACAGTCTCAGTGCTACTGACATGTTTGACAATGGTACTGACATGTTTGACAATGGTACTGACATTGGAAGAAAAGGAACAAGGATGAACCAAAAATTCAACAGAGATGTTAGGAAAAAGTCTATACTACCGATTTGTCGCAATCATGCCAAATTAAATATTGCAGTTAATCCAACGGATGCAAATTATGACACCCTAAGTCACTTCTTTTACTTGGGGGAGTGTGGCCAGACCTAGATATCATGTTCTTTTCCATTGCATGACAACCGAGAGCTGGGAGAGAAGAAGGCCACATTAGGGATGATTTGGCAATCTCCAATGGACAAATTTCAAGTGAAAAGGCAACAAATCACTATTTGTCAAAGGGAGTCATTCAGTCCATCTTCTTTAGGGGTTACTGTAGTTTTCTTATGTTCCCCACATTTTTTTTTCTTCTCCCAGGTTTATGACAATGGAAACCATGTAGGGCTAATCCCCTTTATTCCTTAGGACACGAGAGTATCCCAATTTTGCATTGTACTTGACATTATGAATTAATATATATGTTTCTCTTAGTTTCTAGATATATCTCTATGATTGCTTCATGAATTATCTATTATTGATCACCATAGGTAATTTCTTAGACCCTTAATTGCTTTGAGAGAGAGATGAATGGTTGGAAATTAGATTTACATAGCTTAGATCGTGCTTCGAGAGAAGGCCTACGGCTGTGAAGGGAATAACCTAGAGAATGTATTAAAGTACCTAACTAATAATTAAATCACTACAAGTGTGAAATTTGTATTAGATTAGGTATTGAATTATGTTACAAAACTGGGTAATTCTTGCTACAGGTCCCTTGGTTATGGGTTATGAGGAATATAAACTACTAAAATGATGTGAATTGTAATGTGAACCGTGTTGAAACTATAATTTTAAGGAATCCATTCATTTATGATCAAAACTAGTAATTTTAGTTTTGGTTCCTATAAATTAGTTAATTTGTCAATCACTCTTTTCCTTCGGTCTTGCTTATCAGGTCACTATTGATATTAGTTTGTAGAAACACATTTTCCCCGTGTTCGATATTCAGGCGTCTTTGGGCCCATATTATTTCAGTATGTGCACTTTCTATTTCGTACATGCGGTAAACATGCTATCACTACCCTAGCTAGTTTGGTTCATATACAATACATATTTTATGTTTGTTTGTGATACATGTATCTAAAGTGATTTCATGCATGACATATGTAGTTTTCAATGTAAATTGATATATGTTAGAGGGTCAACATGAGCCTTAATCGACTTAAAAAGGAGGATCGCTAGCATGGGACATTCGAGATGCTAAAATCCATAGAAGGTGAACCCAACTTAGGATAATACTTTTATTTCAAGAAATCTGGCAACTATGCTTTATTTGGACATTAAGGAATTAGGTTATGTTTTGGATGTCACAACCTCGAGTGGTCGTATCTATACATCTCTTTTGAAAACCCATGTCTTGCCAGTTAAGTATTTGAACCATGAGCTTCCCATTGACTTCATCCTCCTCGATATGAATGATTTTGATGTAATCATCGGTATGGATTGGCTTTACACCTACAAAGCCCAGATCGATTGTAGAGAGAAGAAGATCCTTATTAGGAAACCCGACAATCCACGCTTCGCCATTCCAGGAAGGAAGGATGCGACGACTAGCCTTTATGTGTCATCCTTGAAGGCTGAGCAGATGACATCCAAGGGTTGTCGAGCCTACCTAGCCATAGTTACGGAACTTGAGACCAAGGGGCGATCCTTAGAGGAGATAGAGGTGGTTTGGGAGTATGCGGATGTGTTCAGGTAGATTTCTCCATCGAGTTAGCTCCTGGGTCTAATCCTATATCTAAGGCACCCTATAGAATGGCCCCTGCCGAGTTGATTGAGTTGAAAACCCAGTTGCAGGAGTTGTTAGATAAAGGTTTTATCCGACCCAGTACATCGCCATGGGGAGCACCCGTCCTCTTTGTGAAAAAGAAGGATGGGTCGCTTCGGATGTGTATTGACTATCGAATGATCAACCAGGCAACCATTAAGAACAAGTATCCCTTACCCAGAATAGATGACCTGTTTGACCAACTCAAATCGGCTTGAGTCTTTTCCGAGATTGATTTGAGGTCAGAATACAACCAGGTGAGAGTGAGAAGTGAGGATATACCTAAAATAGCTTTCCGAACCCGATATAGCCATTATGAGTTTGTGGTCATGCTGTTTGGAATATCCATGCACCTAGTGTCTTTATGAACCTTACGAGCAGTGTGTTCCAGCCTTTCCTTGACTCTTTTGTGATAGTGTTCATAGATGACATCTTGGTGTATTCTGATAACCTAGACCAACACTGTGACCACCTAGGTAGAGTCCTTGATATCTTGAGAAAGCATAAGTTTTTCAGAATGTTCTCAAAATGTGAGCTTTGGATAGACCAAGTCATGTTTCTTGGACACATCATCTTAGGAGGAATGATCGCCGTAGATCCAGCCAAAGTATCGACAGTTCGAGACTGGCCAGCACCAAAGAACCCCTCCGAGATTCCTACCTTCTTGGGGTTGGCCTGATACTACCGTTGCTTCATGAAGGATTTCTCAAAGACTTCTTTGCCGCTGACCATGTTAACCCAGAAGGATGTGAAGTTCGTGTGGTATGACATATGTGAAGATCGCTTCTAGGAGATGAAAGAGAAGCTGACCACCTCCCCTGTGTTGACTCTACCTTTTTGCAATGAGGGGTTTCATGATATTCACCGATGCTTCCAAGATGGGACTTGGTTGTGTGTTGGAACAGAATCAGCATGTGGTTGGATATGTCTCCCGATAGCTCAAACCCAATGAGGTCAATTACCTAACGCATGACCTAGAGTCAGCTGCCATTATCCATGCCCTGAAGATATGAAAGTATTACCTATACGATGCTACCTTCGAGATCCTCACCGACCATAAGAGTTTGAAGTACCTACTGAACCAAAGAGACCTGAACCTACGAGAACAACAATGGATGGAGTATATGAAAGATTACGACTTCACCATCGCCTATCATTGTGGTAAGGCGAATGTCGTAGCAGATGCCTTTGAGTCGAAAATATCTCAGGTGTGCAGCTATTTTGTCGAGTCAGTGGAAGAGTTTTGAGAAGCTAGTGGAGTGGACACCACCATCGCTTGATGATCGAATTTGATTGGCTAATATCCATATCCAATATGAGTTGTTGAGTGAGATCGTAGAAGCACAATTGACTAGTGAAGAGCTCGACAAGATGAAAGGTTTGATGATGAAGCCACAGACTCGTCTCTCCATGGGAGTAGATGGAGGAATCAGGTTTGAGAATGTGTATGCGTTCTGGTGGATTCATCGATAAAGGAACATATCCTACAAGAGGCTCACGGATCCAAATACACAGTGCACCTAGGAACTACTCAGATGTTTAAGGACTTGAAGAGGTTTTTCTGGTGGCCAGAAATGAAGAGGGACATTACGGCATGTGTGGCCAGCTGTCTTACATGCCAGATGGTGAAGGCTGAACACCAATGACCCGGTGGACTTTTATAGTCGATAGAAATTCCAGAATGGAAATGGGAGCAGATCACCATGGATTTTGTGGTGGGTCTACCCCGAACCAAGAAAGGTCATGATGCGATATGGGTCATGGTAGATCGTCTTACCAAGTCAGCGCACTTCCTTGCCTTAAAGACCACTGCCAAGGTGTCAGACCTAGATGAGTTGTATATCAGAGAGATAGTGTGTTTGCATGGAGTGCTCGGTTCAATCATTTCAGATAGAGACCCAATGTTTACTTCCAAGTTATGGAAGCAAGTTCAAGAGGAACTTGGTACTAGGTTGAAGTTTAGTACTGCTTATCACCCTCATACGGATGGTCAGTTAGAAAGGACGATACATACCTTATAAGATCTGTTGAGAGCTTGTGTGCTCGATTGGGGAGGCTCATGGGAGCAGTACTTACCTTTAGCTGAGCTTGCCTACAAAAATAGCTACCAAGCCAATATTAGGATGCCTTCGTATGAAGCTTTGTATGGGAGACCGTGTTAGTCACCACTTCATTGGGATGATGTGGGTGAGAGGACCCTATTGAGGTCAGATGAGCTCCAAGTGTAAGTTGATAAAGTTGCTTTGATCAAGCCAAGGTTGAAGAGAGACCAGGATCTACAGAATTCATATGCTGATGCAAAGAAGACTGATGTACATTTCACTATAAGAGAGCATGTGTTTTTGAAAATCCGACCTCTCTGAGTTATAGCTAAGAACAGAGGAAAGTTGAGTACCTGATACGTGGGTCTGTTTTAGGTGTTAGAATGGATTGGTGAAGCTGCATATCATTTGGTGTTACCTCCTCAGTATAGCATGATGCATGATGTGTTTCACGTGTCCAATCTGAAGTGATATATGCAAGATCTGAGCCATGTGCTGAGTATTGAACCTATTGAGCTTCAAGGGATGATGACTTATCCTGAGTCACCTTTGTGGATTCTAGATACCAAGGTGAAAGAGCTCAGATGTAAGAATATAGAGATGGTAAAGGTTCTTTGGAACTACAATGGAGAGGATGAGGCCACATGGGAGCTAAAGGCGGACATGGAGAAGGCATACCTTGACTTGTTTGTTTGATTGATTGAATTTTGAGGGAAAAATTCCTATAAGGAGGGGGGATGTTATAACCTCAATTTTCTAAGTTATGTATTGAAATGTGTAATTCTCTTTTAAATGATAAATGAAATCTATGTTTGATTTGTTGATTGATTTCATAAACAATGGCCATGATTGATTGTAAATGGGCTTTGTTGGCCAATGAGCCCAATTGAAAGAAAAGAGAAATAGAAAGGAAAAGGATTTTTCTAAAATAAGGGAATATATATGAATTAGATAAATATAAGCAGATAAAGGCACATGGATATTTCCCAATATACGAATTCATGCCTATTGGATTCCTTGAGGTCTAAGGGACTCGAGATAACAAGGTAATGACAAAGGGAAAAGAAATATTAATGAATTTTGGATTAATTGATGGTTAACTTGGGAGAGAAGGAAACCTTCTCATCCATTAGAATTTGATTCCCAAATTTAATAAACATTTAGATAATTCCAATATGAAGTTTCACTTAAAATTTGAGAGAAAAATACTAATCGAGGAGAGAGAAATGAATTTCTCAAGTTTCCTTGTAAAAACACTCTTTTTATCAATTATTAGATAATTGAGTTTCGGGGAGTGATGATGGTCGTTGGATGACCTGCGTGGTCTAAGGGACCATGGATCCAAGGGCAGCCATGCATCATCTACCCCGAGTCACATTGGGACTGGGAGGCGAATTGGGAAACTAATTTCCCATTGTTTGACATGATAATTTGAAGAATTAATCTATCCTCTTACTTCGGGAGATTGTTTCGAAAAATTTAGACCCCAATTTCTAGTGTTGTCGTCGACTAGGGAAGAAGTCCCCAATTCGAAGGGCTCCCTGACCTAGCTATATATAAGGGAGGGTACTCAAGAGTACCAGCAAACCTAGAAACAATCTCCATCGCTGTGGAGTGCGACGACGAGTCAAAAGGAGGCTTCAATTGTCGATTTCATCCTAACCTACACCCCCGGCTACCTGACGACCTCGTTGGAGCTCCGACGACCTGTTTGTGGTGAAGGTCCAGTTGCTTTGAGAAATTGACCAGTCCATCAAGTCTGGACGATGAGGATGAAGCTTCCCGGCATCTGTAAATCTTTGCTGGTGGCCTGGAGCTCGTAGTCAACCAAGGGGTTGACCGCAGTCGTCGAGCAATCGAAGGTAGACGACGACTGACAGCCATCCGATCGTGGACCAGCATGATCCCGAGCGTGGATCAGACGAATGAGAGCCGGAGCGGCTAAATTAGGCACACACAATGCGAATCATCAGATCTGAAGAGCGGACCACCGGTCCAATGATCAAGCGGCCACCGAATTTCTTGGTAATTCCCTCTCTACTCGAATAATCTAGAAAAAGGCTTTTTCTTGCAAAAATTGTAGAAATAAATAGAGAACTCAGATGAAGAAGTGTTATACATGAATTTTGATCATAAAAATGTGCGAAATAAGTTAAAAATAGTTAGAAGGCCTAAATCAGTATCTTTTTGCAAAAGTGTATTATTTTGATGAAAAAGGTATTAATATTTGGTTAGAAACCCTAATTGATGACAATGGATTGTGTTATATGTGAAAATAGGTTAATTTGTGTATTGTTAACTTGTTTAATGATAAAGATGAACCTTAATCTATTTGGAAGATAAAATTGCAGTATTTAGGGTTTTAAACCTAATATGATGGGTAATGCACTTAGGAACCCTAAATAGGGGAAAAAGGAAAGAAAATAGTATTTAATCTGAAATTAGGGTGTTATGTTGTCAAAAGATGATCTTAGGATCTTTTATGAAACCTAATATGCAACGGCGCCATTTTTTGATGGAGCTGGGACTTACACCAAAAGATTACTCTTCCAATGGGAGTCCCAAATATGCACCAAAAACCCTAGAGAGTTTATGTCTTCTCTAGGTTTACCTATAACTGGTGCTTAGATAAATGCTCCAAACCCATAAGAGTATGGAAGCCTTATCGTAGTACAGATTTAGGATCGAACCCAATAGACAACGGTCTTGTTGCAAGCAACAAGATAGAAAACGTATGGAATTTCACTTAATCACTTACTAGTAGGTACTTATATTGAAAGTTGGATTTTGATGTTTTTAAACTAAGAACATGAAAAGTAAAGAAAGAAAGTAAATCTAATGAGTTAAACTATGATAAAAGATCACTAGGGTGTGATCGGTTTTTCACCACCACTACTCATCGATCAACACATGCAAAGCAAAACTTAGCCTGCAAAAAGAGTCCAGTCAGTTAGTATCCTTGTAGACTTAGCCTCCTTTCGGAGAATCTAACTACGAGAAGTGCGGGAATGTTGCAACGCCAACCATTCCCGATCAAATGGTCACATTACTTTACATCATTCCCCTCGCAAAGTGTGTTCCTCGACTTACCAAGGTTGCACTTCCATACGTCAACTGATTCCGTTTCATAGTATGAAAGTGCAACGGACGATAGTGAGTTTACTCCACTTCTTGAGATACACTTCTGGATACCAAAACAGATGCATGGTGGATACATGCACCAAGAACCAACATACAAACAAGTTTCAAATCTAATAGTACAAACGTAGACAATTCATACTAAAAGATAAAAGATAACACAAGTTGGAGATCAAGCAACAAGCATTCATTAATCGTTTGATGTCGAACTGACAAAGAATAGAACTCTATATTACAACCTAAGTATTACATTTACATGATATGAAAGCATGGGTAGCGGGGCTACTCCCCACACCCTAGTGAAGGAAAACTACTTGCTCATGACTAGGACAAAGAAGGAGGCAAGAAGAGAGAGAGAGAGAGAGCATCATCCCCATAAAGGATGGAGGAAGGTCAACCCCTTCGAGAGAGAGAGCAACGATCCACTAGTCTTCGTAGCTTGCACGACGATGAGATCTCCCCTTCCCACCTTCTTTGGCGAAGAAGGAGAAAGCAGCTTCAGGATGGAGTATGGGTCTCAGACCGGCGGCCCCAGGGCAGAGGATGGAAGTAGCAAGAGCTCTGGAACGATTGAGGTAGCCTTTGGATGTCTGAAACTTAATATGGATGGAGGACCCTTGGGGTCTTATTTATAGGCCTTAAGTGAGGTCCAAACGGTTTGGAGACCGTTTGGACCTTAAGACCATTTGGGACCTCAAGACCGTTTGGACCGTGATACCATTTGGCTTCATGCGGTCTTGGGACCGTTTGAACTCCATGCGGTCTCAGGATCGGTTGGCTTCATGCGGTCTTGAGACCGTTTGCACTCCATGCGGTCTCGGGACCGGTTGGCTTCATGCGGTCTTGGGACCGTTTGAACTCCATGCGGTCTTGGGACCAGTTGGCTTCATGCGGTCTTGAGACCGTTTGAACTCCATGCGGTCTCGGGACCGGTTGGCTTCATGCGGTCTTGAGACCGTTTGAACTTCATGCGGTCTTGGGACCGGTTGGCTTCATGCAGTCTTGAGACTGTTTGAGCTCCATGCGGTCTCGGGACCGGTTGGCTTCATGCGGTCTTGAGACCGTTTGACTCCATGCGGTCTCGAGACCGGTTGGCTTCATGCGGTCTTGGGACCGTGTGACTCCATGCGGTCTCGGGACCGGTTGGCTTCATGTGGTCTTGGGGCCGTTTGACTCCATGCGGTCTCGAGACCGATTGGCTTCATGCAGTCTTGAGGTTGAGTTATTCTTTTATGATTTTTTTTGTGTTTTTCTGCATATATAAAAGGAAAAAGTTAGTCTGAAGGTGTATTTACAAAAAAGGGTAAATTTGGGATTATGTATAGCTTTAACTTAAAAAGAGTATGGAAAAATAAAGAAAAAGACTAAGATAATCGACTAAAATAGGAGGTTATCATGTTGTCAAAAGATGATCTTAGGATCTTTTATGAAATATAGATGAGATAATTAGGGTTTGTAAGTACTTTTAAAAAATTAGGGTTTAAAATAGTATAACTGAAGTGAAACCCTAATTGTAATTGAAACCCTAAAAAGGACTAGTAATCCTAGGAAGCTACTAAGTTTAATAGACCTTGATGGCATAATCAATGATAGGAAAATTGGATGCCTATTTCAGGATCATCTTGTGTGCTTGATTGATTACTGGATTTCTTACTTGATTGAATTATTTCTGTACTCAAGCCTGATAGGTATGTGGTTAATTATGGTTAATCACATTAGTTTTCCAAAGGTTTTCAGGATGATTAATCACATTGGATGCAACCTATCGGTTTGGATGTTCATACTTAGAAATCATAAAGTCACTATGATTATCACAATTATGACATAAGTGTGTTATCTCACACCTACATGCCACCCTGATGGATGAGGCAAAAAAGTCAAGCCCAAGAGGGAAGACCCATAGGCACCATGAGTGGTGACCCCAAACACCAGCTTATGATAGAGAAGATGGTCTTTATTGCATGACTTATGGGCACCATGAGGGGTGACCCCATGCACTAAACTCAGGATGGAGAAGGTGGCATGAAGTCAATGGCTGAAGAGAAACCCTAAAGGGGGTATTCCAGGGTCAGGGCAAAAGCGGTGGAGTTTGAAACATTGAACTCATAAATTGAATTGTTAATTAACTTAATTGTGGTAATTAGGTTTCTAGCCTTATGTGTGATATTATGTTTGTCCCCACATACCGGCATATTCATATATGCTGACCGAAGTTTTGGTTGTCGATGTTTTAGGTACAACTCTGAAAGGAACAAACAATAAACAAACATTTTGGTGGTCGCAAGTTCCGTATCTTGGAACATTTCAGGCATATGATGGATGAAGAGAGGAGGGTGGACCACTTCATTGAGTGTCTGCACCCTGCCATCAAACCCCATGTGATGGCTAGTAAGCTGAAGACCTTTGTTGAAGCCTACAACACTGCCTTGGACATAGAAAGGACGGTGATGCCTGCTCAGAACCCCTCTAAAGTATACCTAGGTTTCACTAAAGGAGCTCAGTGATAGAAGGATGAGCACAAGAAGGGACAAGGGTGAAACCACAACAATGGCAAGCATGGGCACAAAGGCAAACCACATGGTGAAAATCGCTTTCAGAAGTGTCGCACCTGTGGACGGACACATTCTGGGAAGTGCCTCTTTGAGAGGAAGGTGTGTTTCCGATGTGAACAAGAGGGACACTTCATCGCCAACTGCCCTCAGCCTGACCCAAGAGGAATTTTAGGGTCACAACTAGTGGTAGAACAACCTGTAGCTACAACACCCCCAACAGGAGCAACAGTCAAAGGACCCCCAACTGGAGAGACCAGACAAGCTAGAGTGTTTTCCATCAACAGTGAAGAAGCTCAGGTGAATTCTAATAGGCTGATCGAGGGTAATAACCCATAGAGTTTTCCTTTTTGGCTTAGTAGATCATGTAGTAGTTTTCTGATGTGGTATGAACTATGTAGGCTTGCTGGAAGTCATGGGACAAAATGTAAAAGCACTTTTTGATTTTGGTTCTACTAATACTTTTATTTTGAGAAATCTAGCAACTATTCTTTGTTTGGACATTAAGGATTTAGGTTATTTTTTGGATGTCACAACCCTGAGTGGTCGTATCTATACATCTCTTTTGAAAACGTCTATCTTGCCAGTTAAGTATCTGAACCATGAGCTTCCCACAGACTTCATCCTCCTCGATATGAATAATTTTTATGTAATCATCAGAATGGATAGGCTTTACACCTATGAATCCCAAATCGACTGTAGAGAGAAGAAGATCCCTATTAAGAAACCCGACCATCCACACTTCACCATTCGAGGAAGGAAGAATGTGAGGACTAGCTTTTATGTGTCAGTCGTGAAGGCTGAGAAGATGATATCCAAGGGTTGTCGAGCCTACCTAGCCATAGTTATCAAACCTGAGACCAAGGGGCGATCCTTAGAGGAGATAGAGGTGGTTCGGGAGTATGTGGATGGGTTTCCAGATGACCTACTAGGGATTCCCCCTGAGAGAGAGGTAGATTTCTCCATCGAGTTAGCTCCCGGGACTAATCCTATATCTAAGGCACCCTATAGAATGGTCCCTGCTGAGTTGCTTGAGTTGAAAACCCAGTTGCAGGAGTTGTTAGATAAAGGTTTTATTTTGACCCAATACATCACCATGGGGAGCACCAGTCCTCTTTGAGAATAAGAAGGATGGTTCGCTTCAGATGTGTATTGCCTATCGAATGAACAACTAGGAAACCATTAAGAACAAGTATCCCTCACCCAGAATAGATGACCTATTTGACAAAATCAAATCAGCTCGAGCCTTTTCCAAGATTGATTTGAGGTCAAGATACCACCAGGTGAGAGTAAGAAGTGAGGATATACCTAAAACGACTTTCCGAACTCGATACAGCCACTATGAGTTTGCGGTCATGTCGTTTGGATTATCCAATGCACCTAGTGTCTTTATGAACCTTATGAACAGTGTGTTCTAGCCTTTCCTTCACTCTATTGTGATAGTGTTCATAGAAGACATCTTAGTGTATTCTAATGACCTAGCCCAACACCATGACCACTTGGGTAGAGTCCTTGATATCCTGAGAAAGCATAAGTTTTTTGGAAAGTTCTCAAAATGTGAGTTTTGGATAGACCAAGTCATGTTTCTTGTAGACATCATCTCAGGAGGAACAATCACCGTAGATCCTGCCAAAGTATCAGCAGTTCGAGACTGGCTAGCACCAAAGAGCCCCTTCGAGATTTGCAGCTTCTTGGGGTTGGTCGGATACTACCGTCACTTCATCAAGGATTTCTCAAAGACTTCTTTGCTGCTGACCATGTTAACCCAAAAGGATGTGAAGTTCGTGTGGTCTGACATATGTGAAGCTCGCTTCCAGGAGCTGAAGGAGAAGCTGACCACCGCCCCTATGTTGACTCTACCTTCCACCAATGAGGGTTTCATGATATTCACTAATGCTTCAAAGATGGTACTTGGTTGTGTGTTGGAACATAATCGGCATGTGGTTGTATATGCTTCCCGAAAGCTCAAACCCAATGAGGTGAATTACCCGACGCATGACCTAGAGTTAGCTGCCATTATCCATGCCCAGAAGATATGGTGGCATTACTTGTGTGGTGCTACCTTCGAGATCCTCACCGACCATAAGAGTTTGAAGTACCTGCTGACACAAAGAGACCTAAACCTACGACAGCGATGAAGGATAGAGTATATGAAAGATTATGACTTCACCATCACCTATCATCCTGGTAAAGTGAATGTCATAGTAGATGCCTTGATTCGAAAATAGCTCAGGTGTGCAGCTATTTTGTCCAGTCAGTGGAAGAGTTTGGAGGAGTTGGTAGAGTGGACTCCCAACCTCTTGAAGATCGAGTTTGATTAGATAATATCCGGATCTAATCTGAGTTGTTGAGTGAGATCGTAGCAACAGAGTTGACCAGTGAAGAGCTCAACAAGATGAAAGGTTTGATGATGAAGCCACAGACTCATCTCTCCATGGGAGTAGATGGAGGAATCAAGTTTGAGAATCGTATATGGGTTCCAATGGATTCATCTATAGTGGAACACATCATGTAAGAGGCTCATGGATCCAAATACACGGTGCACCCAGGAACTACTAAGATGTTCAAGGACTTGCAGAGGTTTTTCTGGTGGCCAAGAATGAAGAGGGACATTGCGGCATGTGTGGCCAGTTGTCTTACGTGCCAGATGGTGAAGGCTGAACACCAATGACCCAGTGGACTTTTATAGTCAATAGAAATTCCAGAATGTAAATGGGAGCATATCACCATAGATTTTGTGGTGGGTCTACCACGAACCAAAAAGGTCATGATGTGATATGGGTCGTGGTAGATCGTCTTACCAAGTCAGCACACTTCCTTGCCTTAAAGACCACTACCAAGGTATCAGACCTAGCTGAGCTATATATCAGTGAGTACCCAATTCAAACATCTCAGATAGAGATCCAAAATTTACTTCCAAGTTGTGGAAGCAAGTTCAAGAGGAACTTGGTACCAGGTTAAAGTTTAGTACCACTTATCACCCTCAGACGGATGGTCAGTCGGAAAGGAAGATATAGACATTAGAAGATATGTTGAGAGCTTGTGTGCTCGATTGTGGTGGCTCATGGGAGCAGTACTTACCTTTACCCAAGTTTTCCTACAACAACAGCTACCAAGCTAGTATCGGGATGCCTCCATATGAAGCTTTGTATGGGAGACTGTGTCAGTCAACACTTCACTGGGATGATGTGGGTGAGAGGACCTTGTTGAGGTCAGATGAGCCCAAGTGTATGCTGATAAAGTTTCTTTGATCAAGCAAAGGTTGGAGAGAGCCCAAGATCAACAGAAGTTGTATGCTGATGTAAAGCGGACTGATGTGCAATTCACTGTAGGAGAGCATGTGTTTTTGAAAATCTGACCGCTCCAAGATATAGCTAAGAACAGAGGAAAGATGAGTCCCTGATATGTGGGTTCGTTTGAGGTGTTAGAACGGATTGGTGAAGTTGCATATCATTTGGTGTTACCTCCTCAGTATAGTATGATGCATGATGTGTTTCATGTGTCTAATCTGAAGTGATATGTGCAAGATCCGAGCCATGTGCTGAGTATTGAACCTATTGAGCTTCAAGGGAAGCTGACTTATCCTGAGTCACCTTTGCGGATTCTAGATACCAAGGTGAAAGAGCTTAGATGTAAGAATATAGAGATGGTAAATGTTCTTTGGAAGCACCATGGAGAGGATGAGGCCACATGGGAGCTAAAGACGGACATGGAGAAGGCATACCCTGACTTGTTTGTTTGATTGATTGAATTTTGAAGACAAAATTCCTATAAGGAGAGGAGGATGCTATAACCTCAATTTTCCAAGTTATGTAATGAAATGTGTAATTCGCTTTTAAATGATAAATGAAATCTATCTTTGATTTGTTGATGGATTTTCTGAACAATGGCCTTACTTGGTTGTAAATGGGCTTTGTTGGCCATTGAGCCCAATTGAAAAGAAAAGAGAAATAGAAAGGAAAAGGATTTATCTAATAAATGGGAATATATATGAATTAGATAAATATAAGAGGATAAAGGCAAATGGTATTTACCAATATGAGAATTCGTGCCTTTAGGATTCCTTGAGGTACAAGGGAATCGAGATAACAAATAATGACAAAGGGAAAAGAAATATTAATTAATTTTGGATTAATTGACGGTTAACTCGGGATAGAAGGAAACCTTCTCATCCGTTGGAATTTGATTCCCAAATTTAATAAATAGTTACATAATTCCAAGATGAAGTTTCACTTAAAATTGAGATAAAAATACTAATCTAGGAGAGAGAAATGAATTTCTCAAATTTCCTTGTTAAAACAATCTTTTTATCAATTATTGGATAATTGAGTTTTGGGAAGCGATGATGGTCGTTGGATGACCCACGTGGTCCAAGGGACCACAGATCCAAGGGTTGTCATGCATTGTCTACTTGAGTCATAGTGGGACTAGAAGATGAATTGGGAAACTAGTTTCCCATCGTTTGAAATGATAATTTGAAGAATTAATCAATCCTCTTACTTCGGGAGATTGTTCTGAACAATCTAGACCCCAATTTCGAGCATTGTTGTTGACTAGGGAAGAATTTTCCAATTTGAGGGACTCCCTGACCTAGCCCTATATAAGGGAGGGTACTCAAGAGTACCAACAAACCTAGAAAAAATTCTCATCGCTGCGGAGCACGACGACGAGTCGAAAGGAGGCTTCAATTGTCTATTTTGTCCAAACCTACACCCCCTGCTACCTGTCGACCTCATCGGAGCTCCATCGAACTATTTGTGGTGAAGGTCAAGTTGCTTTGAGCAATTGATCGGTCCATCAAGTTAGTATGACAAGGACAAAGCTTCCTGACATCTTCAAATCTTTACTGGTGGCCTGGAGCTCGTAGTCAACCAAGGGGTTGACTGCGGTTCGTCGAGCAGTCGAAGGTAGACGATGACTGACAACCATCCAATCATGGGATCAGACGAACAAGAGCGGGAGTGACTAAATTAGGCATGCATGATGTGAATTTTTGGATTTGAAGAGGAGAGCATCGGTCCACTGATCAAGCGGTCGTCGGATTTCCTGGTAATTCCCTCTCTACTCAAATAATCTAGAAAATGGCTTTTTCTTGCAAAAATCATAGAAATAAATAGAGAACTTAGTTGAAGAAGTGTTATACATGAAAGTTGATCAGAAAAATGCGCGGAATAAGTTAAAAATAGTTTAAAGTCCTGAATCTATATCTTGTTCCAAAAGTGTATTATTTTGATGAAAAAGGTATTAGTTTTTGGTTAGAAACCCTAATTGATAATAATGGATAGTTTTATATGTGCAAATAGGTTAATTCGAGTGTTGTTAACTTGTTTAATGATAAAGATGAATATTCACCTATTTGGAAGATGAAATTGTAAGATTTAGGGTTTTAAACCTAATTTGTTGAGTAATGCACTTAGAAACCCTAAATAGGGGAAAGGAAAGAAAATAATATTTAATTCGAAATTAGGGTGCTATGTGGTCAAAAGATGATCTTAGGATCTTTTATGAAAGATAGATGTGATAATTAGGGTTTTTGAGTAATTTTATAAAATTAGGGTTTAAGAAAGTATAAGTGAAGTGAAACCCTAATTGTAATCAAAATCCTAAAAAGGACTAGTAATCCTAGGAAGCAACTAAGTTTAATAGACCTTGATGGCATGATCAATGATAGGAAAATTGGATGCATATTTTAGGATCAGCTTGTGTGCTTGCTTGATTATTAGATTTCTTGCTTGATTGAATTATTTCTGCACTCAAGTCAGCCTGATAGGTATGTGGTTAATTATGGTTAATCACATTAATTTTCTGAAGGTTTTCCAGATGATTAATCGCATTGGATGCAACCTATCAGTTTGGATGTTCATACATGCAAATCATAAAGTCACTATGATTATCACTATTATGACATAAGTGTGTTATCTCGCGCCTACATGCCACCCTGATGGATGAGGCAAAAAGGTCAAGCCCAAGAGGGAAGACCCATGGGCAGCATGAGTGGTGACCCTAGACACCAAGCTCATGATAGAGAAGGTGGTCTTTATTGCATGACTAATGGGCACCTTGAGGGGTGACCCCAGGCACCAAGATCAGGATGGAGAAGGTGGCCTTAAGTCAATGGCTAAAGAGAAACCCTAAAGGGGGTATTCCAGGGTTAGGGCAAAAGCAGTGGAGTTTGACACATTGAACTCATAAATTGAATTGTTAATTAACTTTATTGTGATAATTAGGGTGTTAGCCTTATGTGTGATATTTTGTTTGTCCCCACATACTGGCATATTCATATATGCTGACTGACATTTTGGTTGTCGTCATTTTAGGTACCACTCTGAAAGGAACAAACAGTAAAGTGACACATTGGAAAATAAGAAATAAAGAATAAGGAGGATTAGATAGAATAGATTCAAGATGTGGATAGAAGTAGATATCCAAAGTTTTTAAAAGGTATGCAAAGTTTTATTTTCATATTAGATTTCAATTTAGTTTGGTAGAATTTCATCATTATTATTGATTAATTGTTGAACCTTTGATCTGGTTTATTGGGATAATGACTCTGACCTCTTGGTCTCCCTTAACTGGGGTTACTGGGAGGCGAGGTCATTATAGATTTACTATGGAAACAATGAATCCATTGCATAGTATAAAGAACCCAGATCGCATTAGTAAAAACTAAGAGAAATGTCATTAATCCCTTTACAAAAGCCATTTTACTATATAAGCAAGATGGTCATGTTCATCACATAGAATTCAATCCACGACTGATTGTCTCTAGTGCAAGTTGGAGATTTTTGATTGCATACCATGAGAGACATAATGTGATGATTGTAATAGGGTTACATTACATATGATTCTATTATTAATAAAGACATTTCCTCTTGTTTGGGTTGTTTCAATATTGAGATAACGAATAGATGTAATAGTAACCTAAGAATGTTTTGACCGGATTACACATGGTTTGTGTTGAGGACCTAAACTTGAGATGATAAGTATAACTTAAGAGTTTCCATTGTTGTTATGTCCCTTCTTAGTTATTATTGCGAATATTATAGGACAACAATATTGCATGAGACTAGTGTGTACATTAAATGATGACTATCTCATTAGTCATGATATTGGGTATCAATGAGATGGATGCATAGTTGTGATAGAACAAGTTATACTAGGTAGGCCCCCTATAAGAATGGTATATGGAAGCCATACCATGCAAAGTCTAAGTAATATACAATGTGATATGATTTTGATCCTTCAATTTGAAGTTACTACAATAATCTCATGTTATTCTGTGTACCTTTAAAAATATCCCAACTTGACTGTAAATATGTGTTTTTATGGATGTACTTTTGGGTGCATTGTGACACATGTGAATCAATGTGAGTGACGCAGATTGAATTTATGCCTCCATTGGAGTTATAACCTAGTCTTTTGATAAGTGAGACTATGAATTGCATGGGCATGGGGTGCCCATGTCAGTGAGTATATGTTATTAAATGCACACAATCTCAATAGTCTACTATAGTTCAGGAAATAGAGATTGAATATTAATATGATGACATATCCATGCCTCATTTTCATACTACATATATAGGAAACAGAGATTACGTTGTCATGACAACGTTGACCACTTTATAGTTTGAAGTTTTTCTCAACTTATTCCAATTAGTTAGGTAGAAATGATGTGTTTATAGACACCGACATTTTCTTTTGAGGTTTTGAACACACTACCAACATAGTGTGGATTCTATGGGGTCACTTACATAAGGATGCATTAGGGAATTGAATTTTGCAATGAAGCACATGATAAAAATGGTTCTAAATCATACACAAGCTGATTTGCAATCAAATCTATCGAGTGGGAAATCTTGTTAGACAACCCAATGTTTTGGATCACTAGTTGATAAACTGGAAATCGATAAATTGATCACCAAGTTGTAAAACTAACCAGTCTGTCGACTAGATAATCCATTCGTTTTACTAGATTGAACTCAAGAAAAAACAAGTATTATGTTGATTATTTGATTTGGAATAAAATTGGTCTATTGAATTTGAACTTGGATTGATGAGTTAGTTGAATATATTGCCTAATTGGTCAGTTAAATGACAAAACTAGTTCTATTTGATCAACTCGTTAATGAACCCAGTGACTATGACTTTTGGTAGTACTTAGAGTTTGATTTTATTTTAATTTTTCATCAAGAACGAGAATGGATTTTTTGGAAATACAAGCCCATGATTCTTCTACATAAAGGTGTCGATATCCAAGGGAAGACATACACATTGTGAGACAAGTTATCTAAGATTTCTTCCTCTTGCAGGTATAAACAATCACATTGAGGACAAAACTCCATAATAATAGGATAAGGAGAGTGAGTGATACTAGTATCTTAACAAATCCAAATTCTTCTTCCACTTGGCAACAAAAGGTTGTGTGCCAAGAGTTCTCATATATACATGGACAATGTAAAGTCCAAGGCCCTTAGCGAGAGTGTTTAAGACAAGCAACTTCTTCAAGTAGAAGACAAGGTGATGATGCAACAACAAGGTGGCTTTGACAAAACCCACTTTGGATCAGTATCCATAAGTGCAAGTTATATAGTAATATAAGACGTGTCCAATTGTTGAGAAATTTTGTAGACTAATACATATTCAATATCATTTCTATATCATTAATATACCAACATTTTTCCTCTATAACTGATCCATGGGATAAGAGTTTTGTTGAGGGGATCAACATTTACTTTGTGTCCATATCCACCAAGACCCAATACTTGTATCATAGATGATGACATATTCATTTAGTTCCAGTTTGTGTTTTTAACCGAATACCATTGATGAACGGATAATTATGAATATATAAATATATACACATGTCGTTACCAACTATTATATGATATGGTATAACATAATATAACACATAACCTAATTCATGACCTTTAAAATATATTTTTCTGTGGAGTTGGATATGGAAGCTAGGTCAATGTGGTGAATGGTTGTGATCTAAAACATGTAATATGTGATTTTGTATTATGATCAAAAACAATGTTACATGCATAAAACATGCATTGCATGCCCCTCTCTCTATATTCTCCACATAAAATTAAGTTATTGCAATTAGAATAAGATGAATTATTCATCAATGAACAATGTGGGGAGGAGGAGATGATTAAAATCCCACACAAAAAGGAAGGTCCTTCAAAGATTCATAATGATTAAAAAGTGACCACTCCATCAACAATTGAAGAACGGACCAAATAGGGAATCCAATCAGGCGACTATCTTACTATTCACCCAACTTGTAAACCATATAAAGGTAGATTTAGGGTTACATTAGATGTGAATCTCTTAGTTTTTTTTGAAAACTGTTATTGGCTAAAAGATGTTGTACTAGTTGTCCTACCTATTATTATCATGTGTGGTGTTTGTTGTAGTACATATGTCACAAAACCATTCTATCCCAATCCCAATATCACTGCCTAGACAGTGGTAAAATGATTGAAGTGTCTGTCCCTAAGTGGCCCAATATGATCTCACATACGGGAATATACAATAAGAAATAATAACTCATAAAATAGGATATTTAAATTACAAACTAACCAAAATAGGAGATTTAGCAAATTATCCTTGTCATCAGAGTATATCAAGTGCGGAAGCGATCTAGTCAATGTTTCATTTGTTTTTCCTAAATTCAAGAAAATCATGACAGAATCAATGCAAGTGCACGGTACGCTATCAAAAACAAGTAAAATAGTTTATAACAAAATAGTACACTTGGCAGCACTTATAATCAATAAGTATAAAAATTGATTTTCCAAAACCAAAATGTATTCAACAAGATGATTATTTTGAACAGTTCAATTTTCATTATGAGTTCCCATTATGCAGATACGAGAAGCGTGTTTATATTTTTGTGTGGCTCCATCACCCCAATGAGATGGGGGAGGTCACCAGGCTCCTTCTTTCCATATGAGGTAGGAGGTTGATTGACATGTATAAGATTTGAGATCATTCGACGTGTACAAGTTCCATCCTCTAAATGAGGAGGTCACTTGTACTCGATATCATAATGGGCAATATCATTATGGTTTCAAGTTTGTCTAAAAATATAATATAGGAAAAATGGAAGCCTAATCAATACGAAATAGTAGCTCAACCAAGTATATATCCAAGTATACAATGAACAGATACATAAAAAGTATCTTCAATACAATCAAGGAGGAGATATAATAACGTACCTTTCACCAAAGATTTAGATTACAAATCTCAATAAGTAATAGGTAAACCCTTCTAGTTAGATCATAAATCAACAAGATTGGATCAAGGGTCAAGATCATGATGTTTAGAAATCTATGTTTCAACATTCGAGACTAGAGATACACTTTCCTATGTCAACCATAGGGTCATGTCATCCACTTAAAATTAATAATATTTCAAGATTTTCAACATTATTCAAGTGTCAAGTATATTTTTGAGTGTGAATGACCTATCTAGGTACTTTTAGGAACATATGTGTTAACCCTAACTATTATGATCAGTAAACAAGGCATTGTCAAGTCTTTAGGTCATCATAATGAATTAGCATCATTCATATTCAAAATTAGATCATGTTTCAATTGACATAATGAATAAAATCAGAGATCAAGTATTAGGTCAATGCATCAAGATATTTACAAGATTTAGGTCAATCATTAATATATATCCTCATCAACATTAAAATTCATTCATAGAAATCATTTTAAGGTACATGATTAATTTTCAAGAGTATATGAGTCAACTAGATTAGATTTGGGTTAGTATTTCAAGATAATCATCAGATTCAGATGTTAGGGTTTCCAAGGATTAAACACCATTATTGAATCATTTGTCAAATTAAATAAGCAAGAGTTTAAGATCTAGGGATATCAATGAGAATAATTTGTAATCAGGTCTCAAAAATATTTTCAAACGGCACGTAGGATTTTTATGATCAAAATTGACAATTTACTCATAGTTTATGGAGCTAGAAATTAAAATATACCATTTTTGCAATTTTTCATTTTATTGATTTTCTGAGAAGAAGGGAGGCAAAAATGCCTTAATATGGAAAAAGGAGGATCATTTGATGTCAAAAGCATGGTCTAGATTGAGCTACATGGGCGAGGTAGATCACTTGCTCAATGGTTTGGTTCAATCACTAATTCGTGGGGTTTAGTATTCAATTTGTCAGTTTGATCAATCGTTCAGTTGTGTCTTTGGACTGGGTCACTCTCCTTTCCAGACTAACGGTTCGGGTCTTCCCTTCTTTGTACATGCTTCTATGCAAGCCAGAAAAGGAGGTAAAGGTCATCTTGTCAGAGTTGGGGCTACAGGGAAGGAGGAGTAGGTGGAGTCCGCCAACTAGTTGTTCGAGTTCATCCTTACCGCGTGAGGGTAATGGAGGTGGCAGATTGAGGTGAGGAGATGAGGAGGAGGAAAGCCCAAAATGGGCTAGGAGGTAGCACCGTCCACACAGGATAAAACATGGAGGGAAATTGGAGCTCTAAGATTTGTTGTAGCGTGCAATCACACGACCAAGGTGAAGGAGTTCTTGTTGCGGGCCTTTGAGGGGGTGTTTCTATAGTTTTAGGACTAGGTTTTGGGGCTAAAGGGGTTAGGTAACAACCAGGGACGATGCAGTGAGAAGGCCAAGCAAGAGGCAAGGTTTTTATGGCGAGAATAGCTTTAAAGGATCTCAAAATGGGGCTTATTGAGTGCAAAATTGTGAGAGCAGCATTTTTGTTCTGTTTGAATTCCAAATTGGGTCGTATTCGAGTGATTGTCATCTGTTGGTCTCATTTACTCATTCCCGCTGATTGTGAGAGGTAGAAGAAGATCTATTGCCTGTTAGATCAGGCCTGGATCCACGAGAGGTAGATCCAAGGGCTGAGATTCACCCCTCCCTTTGCAAATGGATTGCTAACTTGGAAAAGGGGGCAAATAAAGAGCAAATAAAGGGATTTTTAGCATAAAAATTCAAAACTGCATTGAAAATTGTAGGAATGTCCAAATGGATGAAACTTGTACCATATCTTCACAAAAAAATTTAGATCATTTAGAAAAAGTTTGAGAACCAAAACATGAAGTTTGATGGACAAAATGATGAATTAATCTAATTCGTGGGGTCATATTGTGTATAAATATCACATTGATCACCATATTTTGAATTTGAGTATCAACATTGATCAAATAGCCAAGAAATATATATTGGGGTCAAGAGTGAACATAATGAGGGTAAAATTGGAATTAATTCATACTTATCCAAGTATTTACTTTATCAAATCCTTCCTTCCTTAAAAAGGAATTTTTTCCCAAAAATAAAAACATCTCAAAACATGGGACTATCCAAATCCAGATCGTATCCTTAACTACTAGAACATCATCAACTGTATAATAAAAATCATGTCCTCAACGTTATAACCACAAAAAAGTCTATCATAAACTTGTATTTTTCAAATAAGACGTTGAAAGGTAAAAGCTCACGAATTGAGTTCATTTTCAAGTCATGTCTCGAAACTGAGAGAAAATCAAGATTGAGAGTCAAGATTAAGTATCACGTATCAAAATAGGTTGTTCACTCACAAGTTTTTTATTTAAGAGTCAAGATTCAAATATTCATATTTTTGTTTCCAAAAGTGCAAGTATAGGATTTTAATTCCTATCCAGATCACTGGTATGGTCATTCAACCATATCAACAATCTACCAGTATTTTAAAACATTAATATCAATTCCTTTTATCAAGTATATTTGAGTTGGTGAATGATCTAGACCTACATCATTTTAGGAGATTAACCCTTTACATATTTTCGATATTACCATCCTCAAATTATAGAGTAGTCAACATCTTTAGATTTTGAGTCAAAGGTTAAAACAATTGATGGTCTATTTGTAGTTCCATATAATTTAGTGTTATATGAGCGAGTCAAAATTTGTGTATAGGGAGACAAAATTCGAATTATATATTAATATTCAAATCCAAATATAGGTTATGAATCATATAGTAGAAAGCCAAAAAACATGGCATCATATTTCCATTTTTCAAGATATAATGACTATAATGTTTACTTCAAAAGTTACAAAGGGTTACATCATCAATATATCATAATCTAGATCTAGTGGTGATTTCATTGGTTGTGATTGCACATGTCCTCATTTGCAATTCTAGACATTTTTTTCTATCTCCATAACTACGGGGTTAGATGTAGGGGTAAAGGCAGTCATGGTGACTTGGACTCCTGCAGGAAATATCGATGTTGTATATCTCACCCATTTGGTCATAGCATCCATCAACATCTTATATTGTACTTCCCTAACATCATCCTTATTATCATCATTGAGCCTAGTTCTTTTTTCCTTTGCCTACATCATCATCAACTTTTCCTTCAAGAATTTTCTTTTCCATCTGCCTTTTATCAATCTTCACTCCTTTATCATTATTAGTTCAAGAGGATCTTTCTTTTTGACTACGAGTTTGTGGGGCCATCTGCAAGGTGCATTCATTTGTGAGTCCTTTAGTCACATAGTTCGAGTTAAGAGTGTGTCACTTTATAATATATTCATGGTTTCAACATTATTTTGTTAGTTTGTTGATTCTCATACTACTCAAAAATAGGGAGAGTGACTTTTATATCATAGTATTACATCATGGTTTTGAGAGTTCTAACTTAATTATTTGATGACATAATCATGATTTGTATCAAAATAGGGTAAGAGTTTGTTTATCTATGTTTGAGGTTTAGTCAACAATAGGGAAACATGGAGTCAATGAAGTTGGGACCTCATCAACAATGAGGTATAAGGTATAAATCATTCTTATTTCACCAAAACAAGATTTACCTCAAACATAGGAAATATGTAATGTGATTTTGGTTAAATCGAGTTTTCATGATATGAACAACTCATGCATGAGTATTTGATTTCAAAATTATCATTGATCAAAATCAAGTTTTCAAACTAAGTTCATATCATGTTATCAATTTCTTAATCAACTTTCACAATTTTTTACTAGTTTTTGTTTTTCCTATACATAAGTTACCCATAATCGAGACATCATGTGGCAAATAGTCATAAGAGAAAGACCATGTGAGGAGATGAGAAGGCCAACTAATCATCTACTGAGTGGCTTTGGGTAGTGCTTCAAGATGAGATGAGGTGCTAGAAGATTCTCTAGGGTTTCAATGGAGAACCTTTAGGTCCAATTCTAGATCAATTAAGGCCAGGTAGAGAGGGGAGCCTCAACCACCGCGAAGATGGATAGGAGGAATTATGCCAGAACCCCGAGCCTAGACACCTCTATTTTCACCATTATGCACTTTAGGGTTTCCTGGGTTTAGGGACTCGAGATGTTATTTACTTAAATTCAATGGGAGTATGTATTCTCTGATACTAATTGTGACAAACCTATTTTTACCTCAATCCCAATCCACTTCCTAGACAGTGGTAAAAGATTGAAGTGTCCGTCCCTGAGTGGCCCAATAGGATCTCACACACTGGCATATACGATAAGAAATAATAATTCATAAAATAGGATATTTAAAGAGCAAACTAACCATAATAGGAGACTTTGCAAATTATCCTTGTCATTAGAGTACATCAAGTGCGTAAGAGATCTAGTCAGTTTCCATTTGTTTTCCCAAAATTCAAGAATATCATGACAAAATCAATTCAATTGCAAATTACGATGTAAAAAACAAGTAAAAAAGTTTATAGAAAAATAGTACACTTTGTAGGACTTATATTCAAGAAGTATTACAAGAGA
The DNA here is from genome assembly GCA_963693085.1 of Alisma plantago-aquatica. Classification (NCBI taxonomy): domain Eukaryota; kingdom Viridiplantae; phylum Streptophyta; class Magnoliopsida; order Alismatales; family Alismataceae; genus Alisma; species Alisma plantago-aquatica. Next base: position 1,042,890,968 of record OY856412.1, on the reverse strand, counting down.
TTTTCCAAAACAAACATTTATTCAACAAGATGTTTATTTCAAACAATTCAATTTTCATTATGATTTCCCATTATGTTGATTTGAGAAGCATGGATATATATTTTTTGTGGCTCCATCGCCCCAATGAGATTGGGGAGGTCACCAGGATCCTTCTCTCCATATGAGGTAGGAGGTCGATTGACATGTACAAGATTCAAGATCATTCAAAAGGTACAAGTTGCATCCACCAAATGAGGACGTCACTTGTACTCAATATCAACTTTGTCATAATTTGAGAAGTCACAATGGGCAATATCAATTGCATTTTCAAGATTGTCTCAAAATATAATATAGGAAAAATGTAAGCATTAATAGGAGTTGTGCAACCATCTACCTAAGAGTTGCATTGTGCAATTGGTAATGGTTACGTATGTAAATGTTAAGTTGTGAGCATTCAACCAAACTTGAGTCATGACTTAATGTTTTATGGACCTTAGCTCACAGCAAGATTTATCATTGCAATTATTAATAAATTTCAGGGCTATTTATTTGATCAAAATAGTGAGAGTTATAATTTCATATCATAAAACTAAATTAGTTAGCAAATCAAATTGTTGACTCATTTAAATATTTTCTTTGTAGATATAATGGAAAACATGAAAGATAACTTCTCATTATGATTGTTCCTTGACAGAGGAAAAGTTGAAAGTGAATGACTTCCATGGCTTCTATAGGACATTGAGAATTTTCCCACTGATGAGCTTATAAGATCTATGTTCTACAAACATTACAACTAGAGGAACCAACTCCAAATTCATATTGAGAAAAAAGAGAACCTTAGTGTAAGTATATTGATGGAACTATTGATGTCATGTGCCTCGTAAAATTCTCCATGAATCATGAGCTTTAGAAGATACATGATAACATGGGAGTTCAAGGGTTGTTCATGCATCTCAATAATAAGTTGAAAGAATAAGCAAGAAAATATAGATATGATGTTTCAAATGCCATCTTACGTGCATTATGACTAAGGAGATCTAATAGGTCCGCATGTACTATAATTGATTGCTTCTTTGGAAATCCTAGAAAGAATGAGATTTCTCATAAGACAAGATAAGTCCACTGGTGTAATCTTGTAGTCATTGCTAGAATCACACAATCAAATTGTCATGAACTACAATGTGAATGACTTTGTTCAACCATTATCAGACTTGCTTGGCTTGTTGAGACTCATATGGTACAAGACAAGATGAAGTCAATTTTTATAGTCAACTAAGGAAATAATATGTCAAAGAGCTTTGGTAGAGCTAAGAAGAGTCCCAAATCTTGCCAAAAGTTCAAGTCTTCAAACTGAAATCATAAGGATGAGTAATCAAGGACAAAAGTTTTCACCATTGACACTACTCTAGGCATTCAAAATGAAATTACTCTTTCTACCTTGAGGAACTAAAGAAGGAGAAGAGGAATACAAATCTCCACTTTAGGTATATGTTATATAGATAAATTTATCTACTTTCTTCATCTTGGGTATTAGATATCGAATGTGGATCCCATGTATGCTCTAATAAGTAATATATGAAAATAAGTAAATCGTTACTTAAGGGAGAGGTGGATCTATGAGTAGATAATTGAAGATCAATTTTGTGCCATAGTTATAGGCACCTATGGTTTATCTTAGCACAGTAGATTTGTAATGGAGTTAGATAATTGCTATTATGCAGTTGTCATAAATAGAAACATCATCTATGTATCTTTTTTGTACAAGTAAGATTGTGAACTCGTAACAAAGAATGGTCACTTTCCTAGATCAAAAGATGAAATATTCTATGGTAGTGCCCCCATGCCTTTTGATATCTATTTATTGGAGCCTGAGACAATTGTGAATAAAATAAATACCAAGAAGTTAAAACTTAGTGATTGAAGCATGACTTATCAACCTAGGGCATATAATGAGAAACACATTTATAGACTCTATGAAGATGGTTATCTAGACTGTTTTAATTTTGAATCAATGTAGACATGTGAATCTTCTTTATTGAGTAAGATGAAAAAAGGCCCATTGTTGGTAATAGTGAGATGAAAAGTGACTTCTTAGGACTCATTCATAATTATGTGTGTGGGCCTTTTAACACTAGTTCTAGAGGAGGATATAAATACTTCATCACATTTACTACTGACTTCAATAGATATAGATATGCGTATCTTTTGAAACACAAATCCAAATCTCTTGAAAAGTGCAAGAATTCATGAATTAAGTACAAAACCAACTTGTTAAGCATATTATACCACTACAATCTAGTCATGGTGGAGAATATTTAAACCAAGAGTTCGAGTGCATTTTGAGAGACTATGATATTGTATTAGTTAACTCCACTTGGAACACCACAAAATAATGGTGTGTGAGAATGAATGAATCACACCCTAATGGACATGGTAAGATCAATGATGACGTTAGACAATCTTACAACTTCATTGTAGAGGCATGCCCTTGAAACTACACTTTACACTTAAAACAATACCTTCCTAATCTGTTCAATAGACATTATATGAGATATGGAATGGGAAATGTTCAATTATGTCTTTTGTTAATGTTTGGTGATGTAAAAATTATATCAAGAAATAGTTCTATGAATATCTTGGACCAAGTTAGGATAAATGTTTCTCTATTGGACACCAAACTGATGACTATTACTTATACAATCCATCTCACAATAAAGACTTTGTTACTAGAATTATTGTATTCCTTGAAAACAAATTAAATTCTAAAGGATCTAGTTGGAGGAAAATATACATTGAAGAAGTTAGAGTCCAAAGAGATAATATTGAGCCTATGCAGGCAGATGAGGAACAAGGGGAATCACAAATTTTTGGTAATTTCAAATTCTTAATGCAACACAAGAGCCTATGAGGCCTAGTAGGACATGCCGTAGCCAGAGAGATTTTGATTTGTCATGACTCAATTAGACAATTTCATCATCTTAGATGAAGAACCAACAACCATGAATGAGGCCATAGAGGAACCAAAATGCAGTATATGGATTGAGGCCACTATATTTGAGACTGACACTATGTAAGCCAACAAAGTCATGTACCCCAAAAAAGTATGGCCATTGATGTATGCACATGAAGGGGTAAAACTCATATTGTTCAAATGGGTCTTCAAGAGAAAGACTGACATGAACGGTAATGTACGAAACTATAAGGGATGATTGTTTTCAAAAGGCTTCAGATAAGTCCACGGTGTTGACTATGAAAAACTTTTTCACTAGTTTCCATGGTTAAATCTAGTGGGATTATGCTTTCCATTGAATCCTATCATGATTATTAGATTGGGAAAATGCTCATTAAAACATGTGTCCTTATCAGGAAATTTCTATAGCATGTGTACATGACACAACACAAAGGTTTTATCACTCCAAATAAATCCAATAAAGTTTATAAGATAAAAAGGTCAATATATGGATTGAAGCAAGCATCTAGAAGCTACAATCTTCATTTTGATGAGATATTTTGATATTTATTTATCAAAAAAGTTAGATGAACCTTTTATTTAAAAGAAAGTTAAAAGACCATTATGTGTTTGTCATATTGTATGTATATGACAAACTATTGATGGGAAATGGCATACCTAATGTACAATTAGTTATGATTTGGATGGGAATACTTTCTTTATGAACGACATAGTAAAAGCAGTCTACATTCTAGGAATCAAGATATATACATAAGGATCTAGAAATATTATTATCTTATGCCAGAGTACATATATTGAGAAGGTAATGAAATGGTTCTACATGAAAAATTGTAAAAGAGGTAGTGTACTCATGTCTCATGGAATAAGTCTCTCTTTGTCCCAATGTCCCAACTCTTTGGAAGAGTGGGAATGCCTAGGTAAGACTCCATATGTATCCACAATTCAATGTATCATGTATGCAAAATTTTGTACATGGCTATATATCTCATACACTTTTGAGAATGACAAGAAGTTAATACTCAGATCGTGGTGAAGGTCACTAGATCCCCATGAAGAATATCATGATGTACTAGATAAGAACAAATGATCAGTATTAACATACAGAGGTGAAGAAGATCTAGTTTTAAAGGGACAAAATGATGTAAGATTCCAAACCAAAAAGGTTAATCACCAATAACAATCGAGTTTTGTGTTTTTCCTAAACAACAGAGTTGTATGATAGAAGAGTTCCAAGCAAGACATAATGGACAATTATACAATAGAAGACAAGCATACTTATGCTACCAATGTAGCAAAGGAAGCGGTATGTATAAAGAAGTTCGTTAGTGAACTTGGGGTAGTATAAACCATTTAGGATTCTTTTAATGTAAAAACAATTGAGATATTAGATAAGATAAGGAATTGAGATTTCATTAATGATCTAAGCACATAATGCAAGAACATTATATCATACAAGAGATTATATAGAGAGAAGATCCAAAGTTTTGTAGTATACCAACTAAAAATAAATGTTAGTAACTCCTTTACAAAAGAACTTTCACAGTGGAAGAATGTTGGCCATGTTGGATTCTCCTAAAATTTAACACATGAATGATTGGTTCTAGTGCAAGCAGAAGATTGTTGGTAGTATGCTTGAGAGGCATCATGTGATAATTATAATATAGATACATTGTATGTGATTTGATTATTGATAAAGTCAATTCCAATTATTATGTTTGTCATGGTAATTAAATAATGAATATTTTTAATAGTGTCCTAAAAATGTTTGACTCGCTGACATATGGTTTGTGTTGAGGACCTGAACATGAGATCATATGTATAACTTAAGAGTTTCCATTCTTGTTATGTCCATAGTCAATTGTTATTTAGGACATTGTAGGACAACATTATAATATAAAAGTCGTCTGTATCATGTAAGATGACTATTTTCTTTAGTCTTGATGTTGGGTATCAATTCAGATATAAGAACTTGTTATAGAACAAGTTGTACTCAAAAGAACCACTTTGAGAATGACACATGGAAGCCATGTCATGAAAATTTAGAGTCATATCTCAATGTGACAATGGTGACTATGATCCTTATACCCAAAGTCACTACTGTGGTCATGTGTTGTTATGTGTACTTTAACATTGGCCCAATTTTACTCTGAATAAAGGTTTCCATACATGTAGTGATTGGTTGTGTTGTGGCAATTATAGATTATTGAGAGTGATTTGTATGAAGTTTATCTCTCCATTGGAGTGATTCCTAGCCACTTGATAAGTGATTCTATGAAATGCATTGCCATGCACATGTTAGACGATATATGATATTGAGCTCACACAGTCTCAACAGTCTAATCTAGCTCAAGAAAAATAGATTGAATGTTAAGAGGATGACAACCCCATGGATCAATTTCTTTCACATAATTGTTCTTACCCCAATTCAATCCCACTAGCTAGATAGTGGTAAAAGGATTGAATATCCCATCCCTTAGTGGTTCAATAGGATCTCACACACTGGCATATACAAAAACAAATAATAACTCATAAATAGGGAATTTTAAAGAACAAACTAAGCCAAAATAGAAGATATTACTGATTTATCCTTGTCATCAGAGTATATGAGTGCGGAAGCAATCTAGTTGGTGCTCCATTTATTTTACCTAAAATCAAGAAAATCAAGACACAATCATGTAATTGCATGGCACGCTATCAAAATCAAGTAAAATGGTTTATAGCAAAGGAGTATACTTGGCAGGATTTATATTGAAAAGTATAACAAGAAATTTCCAAAACCAAAAGTTATTCAACAAGTTGTGTATTTCAAATAGTTAAATTTTTATTATGGGTTCCCATTACATTGTAATCTAGAAGCATGCTTATATATATTATGTGACTCTATCACCCCAACGCGATGGGGGAGATAGCTAGGCTCCTTTCTCACATATATGAGGTAGGAGGCCAACATAAAAGTCCACCTCTAAATGAGGGGTTGCTTTCACTCAGTATCAACATTATCAACATCATCATCTTCATCAGTATACAAGCAATCACAATGGGTTAATGTTCTCATGTTTTTCAAAATATAATAGGAAAAATGGAAGACTAGTCAAAGGGGACAATAGCTCAATCATGTTATATAGCTAAGTATATTGTCAAGAGATACATGAGAGTATCTTCAATACAACCAAAGAGGAGCTATAATAGCATACCTTTCATTGAAGATTTTGAGTACTAATCAATGCGTAATAGGTTAACCCTTCGAGCCAGATCCTAAATCACAATATTGGATCAAGGGTCAAGATCATGGTTTTAAGAATCATGTTTCACTATTTGGGATTAGGGTTTAATTTTCCTATTTCTACCTTATGGTTAGGTCATTAATTTATAATCAACAATATTTCTAAAAGTGCAACTTTATTCAAGTATCAAGCATGTTTTAAGAATAAATGACCTACCTAGGTATTTTTAGCAGCACATGTCAACCCTAAATATTATCATCATTATTCAAGTTACCATGAAATCTCTAGATCATTATCAAGATCGAATATTATCATTGGAACTCAAGTTTATATCAGGTAGAGTCATGGGTCAAGCATATGATTAAGGCATTTGTAAGATTAAGATTAATCATCATCATATCAAGATTAATCCTTATTTCTTGGTGCATGATTCACATTCTAGGGCGGACGAGCTACAAGATCAGATCTAAACTCATATTTAGTCAAGTTTGGTTTCAAGATGATCATTAGAGTCTGAATTAGGGTTTCTCAAGGATTAAACATTATTATTGAACCATATGATAAAATAAATGAGAAAAATTTTAAGATCTAGGAATATTAGTAAATACCTTTGGGAATTAGGTTCAACAAGTATTTTTAATCAGTTCGTTGAATTTTTATAATCAAGATTGACTATTTGTTTGTAATTTTTGGATCTAGGATGCATTTATTATGATTAAAATATGATCTAACTATTTATTGCAATTTTGAGCAGAAAGGAATATAAATATCTTAATTATGAAATACTAGGGATGTTGGATCCAAAATTGGATGGCCACAATCACGCCACATGGCTCACTGGTCCATTGGATTAGTGGACTTGGTTCAATAGCTAAATTGTCTGGTTCACACTTGATTTCTTGGTTCAGACCTTGGTTCAACTAAGTATTGGATCGGGGTTCCCCTTCCTGGACCGGTCGGTTCGGGACTCTCTCTTCCTCATGCATCACATCCTCACAAGCCCAAAAGTAGGTCGGAGGGCCTTGCAAGTGAGGGGAGAGCTCAGGAGAAGGAGTGGTCGATGAGGGCAGAGAAGGCGGTGCCCAACTTCATCGCATCCTCACGAGTCAGAAGGTGGTGGCAGATTGAGGCAAGGAAGGTTGGAGAGGAGATGTCCAAGTCACTAGGTGGTGGCATTGTTGGACAACCGGGAGAAAATAGGGAGGAAAAATAGGCTTCCCAAGGCTGAAACTGAGGGTGAGAACAAGGCTCACAGCTTGGTGTGGTGATGGTGAACATGGGGGACCCCTTTATAGTGTTGGGGCTAGGATTTGCGCCACAAATGATCGTTGGTTTCAAACCAAGGTCACCAAAATGAGAGGGGTGAGGGAGGGAAACATTTTGGCAGCAAGATAGAGCACAAAAGGGGGTCGAAGTTGGGTTTGATGAGTTTGAAATCATGAGAGGGGCATTTTGGCTCGCTTAGTTTTCCAAATACTGGTCAAGACCAGGAGATCGATTTCTTTGGTCCTCATGTAGTCATTCATGCTGAATGCAGGAGGTAGAAGACAAACCATAAGTCGTCCAATCCAGCATGGATCCATGGGGTTCATATCTAAGGGTTGGGATACGCCCCTCCCTTTGCAAGTGGATCACTGACATGGAGAAAATCCAATTAAAAGACAAAAATAATAGTTTTCAACATATTAACTTCAGTAATTCATAGAAAATCATAGGAATGTCCAATGGTTCTAAAATTTGGACCTTAGATTCACAAAAAAAGTGGAGAATATGTAGAAAAAGTTTGAGAACCAAAAGATTAAGTTTGATTGACCAATTTTATTCTTTGGACAATTTGATGAATTAATCAAATCTAAGGTGTTATAATGAGTATAAAGTTCATACTGATCACCATATTTTGAATTTGAGTCTCAACATTGATTAGGAATCCAAGAATATTATTTGGGACAATGAGCGAGTATATAGAGGTCAAAAGAGTATTACTTCATTATAATGTGAAAATCCACTTTGTCACATACTTCCTCCTCAAAAAGGAATTTTGTCCCCAAAATTCATAAACATCCTTAAAATTGGGAATATCTAAATTCAGATCATATCTTCAAATACTAGAACATTCTCAACTATATAACCAAAATCATGTCCTGAAAACTCAAATAGTTAAATAATCATAATTGGGATTCCATGTTTCATATCATAACTAACTTGGTACCAACATCGTTTCATCATCGAGCAATTGAGTATCAAGTTCAATGCATATATTGTTCAAATTCATCATACGAGTCACAAATATGGAAAACATCCTATTGATCTCAAATTTGGAGAGATCATATTATAGGTCAAACAAATAGAGTTCCTGTACAAGGTGACTTTCAATCCAAATATCTTTGGGTCTGAGCCTCTACATTAGTCGAGGTGGGGTTATACATCCATGATTTGAGATTTCATATTTCAACATCTCAAGACAACATCATACTTTTAATATCATGATTTTTTAGCTCAATATCAATGGGAGGTCCAACCCTAGTCCTAATGAGAGTTAACCCTAAGTCATAAATCGAGAGAGTCAAAATAGTCATCATTTTGAAAATTTCAAATTTTGGGATTTTGAAGTCATTAGTCATATCGTGGGTGATATCAAGATCCACATGGTTGATCATAATCATGTTTCAAGATTTTGCACATTCATATCAAGAGTTGAAATTTAGACATCAAGATCATATGTAGAAATATTCCAAAGCTAGGATTTTGAATTTCTATTTTGACCTTAGAGGAGATCTTCATCTATATTCAACTTCAAGCAACAATATTCAAGAATAATTTGAGAAACATATCAAGATTTCATTATCATGGTATCTAAGGTTGATGAATGATCTAGACCAAGGTCTATCTAGGAAGTCAAGTACAAGCTATAATCAACATTGTCATATATCAAGGTCATTATTAATTCAATATTCAAGATAGAGTATCAACCATGGGTTTAACCTATGATGCTTTAATTGATCCAAATTGGGTGTAAGGGGATACCTTTCCAAACACTAAATAACAAACAAGATGAAAACTTAGAGATAGTCATAATAGGGATGTGACCTAGGTTAGGGGAGTAATGAGTCAACTACCACCCTAATCTAGCACATTATGAACATTAGTCATTATCCATTGAGATTTTTGAAATAGGGAATTGTAGTAATGATCATATCATATTATACAAGGTTATAAGATCAAAATTAAAGATTATAATTGGGCAATAATGCCAAGATTTTTCATGATCGGGGTCATAATTGTATTCTCTTTCTATTGAGATCAAGATATAATAGGTGCATGATTTAGGTTCATGCTCATCAAAATCAATATTGCAAAAGGCATCAATAGTGAATAGGGAAACTAGTTTTTGCATCATGGTCTTACATCACGATTTTATGAGTCATAATGGTTAATAATTTGATGGCATATTCATGTTGGGTATCAAAATATGGTACGAATTTGCTTAGCTGCGTTTTGAAGTTTAGTCAGTAGTAGGGAAACAAGGATTAATCGAATAGGTACCTCATCAACAATAAGTTATGAATCCTTCTTGTTTCCACCAAAACAAGATTATAATCATTTACCTCAAACATAGGAAGCATGTATTCAAGTTGAGCTTGCATGATATTAGGGGTTAGACATGAATATTTTATTCCAAGATTCATCGATCAAAATTGATTTTTCAAATTAAGGTCAGATCATGGTATCATTTTCTTAATCAAATTTCACAATTTTCTAGTAGCTTTTATATTTTCCCCATACATAAGTTACCCATAATCGAGACATCATGTGGCAAAAGGTAATGATAAGGACCGCATGAATAGATGGGAATAATACATAATAATCATCTACTTGGGTGGCTTAGGTTAGTCCTTAATGAAGATGAGATGCTAGAAGACTATCTAGGTGTTTCAACGGAGAACCTGTAGGTCCAGTTCTAGATCAATCAAGGCAAGGTAGAGCGGGGAATCTCAACCACATGAAGACAGATAGGATAAATTATGCCATAACCCTGAGCCTAGACACCTCAATTTTCACCATTACGGATTTTAGGGTTTCCAGGGTTTAAGATACTCAAGAAATTATTTGCTTAAAGTATATGAGAGTGTGTATGCTTTGATATCAATTGTCACGGAACCATTCTTACCCCAATCCAATCCCACTCTGTAGACAGTGGTAAAAGGATTGAAGCGCCCTTCTCTGAGTGGTCCAATAGGATCTCACACACTAGCATATACAACAAGAAATAATAACTCATAAATAGGGAATTTAAAGAGAAAATTAACCCAAAATAGGAGACAATGTCAATTTATCCTTGTCATCAGAGTATATGAGTGAGAAAGTGATCTAGTACGTGTTCCATTTATTTTGCCTAAAATCAAGAAAATTGAGACACAATCATGCAATTGCATGGTACGCTATCAAAATCAAGTAAAACTATTTATAGCAAAAGAGTCTACTTGGCAGGACTTATATTGAAAATTATAACAAGCAATTTACAAAACCAAAAGTTATTCGACAAGTTGTGTATTTCAAACCATTTGATTTTTGTTAACAAGTTCCCATTATGTTGCAATTGAGAATCATTCTTATATATATTGTGTGACTCTATCACCCAAACTCGATGGGGGAGATCACTAGGCTCCTTTCTCTCCATATGATGTAGGGGCCAATGTACAAGTCCATCTCCGAATGAGGGGTTTCTTGCACTCAGTATCAACATTATCAATATTATCAACAACATCATCATCATCATCAGTATTCAGACAGTCATAATGGGCATTATCATTTATGTTCTCATATTTTTCAAAATATAATACAGGAAAAACGAAAGTCTAATCATAGGGAACAATAGCTCAATCAAGTTATATAGCCAAGTATATAGTGAAGAGATGCATAAAACTATCTTCAATACAACCAAAGAGGAGATATAATTGTGTACCTTTCATCGAAGATTTCGATTATCGATCAATAAGTAATAGGTCAACCCTTTGAGTCAGATCCTAAATCACAATATTGGATCAAGGGTCAAGATCATGGTTTTAAGAATCATGCTTCACTATTCTAGATTAGGGTATAATTTTCCTATTTCTACCTTAGGGTTAGGTCATCCATTTATAATCAACAATATTTCTAAAAGTACAACTTTATTCAAGTATCATGCATGTTTTAAGAATGAATGACTTACCTAGGTATTTTTAGCAACACATGTCAACCCTAAATATTATCATCATTATTTAAGTTACCATCAAATCTCGAGATCGTTATCAAGATCAAATAGTATAATTGGAACTCAAGTTTATATCAGGTAGAGTCATGGGTCAAGAATATGATAAGGGATTTGCAAGATTAATATTGATCACCATAATATCAAGATCAATTGTTATTTCAAGGTGAATGATTCAAATTCTAGGGTGGACAAGTTACAAGATCAGATCTAAACTCATATTTAGTCAAGTTTGGTTTAAAGATTATCACTAGATTCTAAATTAGGGTTTCTCAAGGATTATATATTATTATTGAGCCATATGAAAAATTAAATGAGAAAGAGTTTAAGATCTAGGAATATTAGGGAAAACCATAGGGAATTAGGTTCCATAAGTATTTTAATCAGTTCATTGGATTTTTCTAATCAATATTGAATATTTTTTTGTGATTTTTGGATCTAGGATGTATTTATTATGATTAAAACAAGATGTGTCAATTTATTGAAATATTGAGGAGAGAGGTATATGAATATCTTAATTATGAAATACGAGGGTCGTTGGATCCAAAATTGGATATTAACAATCATGCCACATGGCTTGCTAGTCCAGTGGATTAGTGGACTCGATTTAGTGGCTAAATTGGTCGGTTCACACTTGATTTCTTAGTTTAAAACTTGGTTCAACTAAGTATTAGACCATGGTACCCCTTCCTGGAACGACCAGTCTGGGACCCTCTCTTCCTCGTGCAGTGCATTCTCGTGAGCCCAGATGTAGAGAAGAGGGCCTTGTTGGTGAGGGGAGAGCTTAGGAGAAGGAGTGGATGATGAGGGTAGAGAAGGCACCGTTGGACTTCATCGTACCTTCATGAGTCATAAGGTGATGGAGGATTGAGGTGAGGAAGGGTCGAGAGGAGACACCCAAATCACTGGGGTGACGGCGTCGTTAGACAATCATGAGAAAATTGGGAGGAAAATTAGGCTGCCTAAGGCCAAAATGGAGGGCGAGAACAAGGCTCATAGCTTGGTGTGGTGATGGCGAATATGGGGAACCCCTTTTATAGTGTTGGGGCTAGGGTTTGCACTGCAAACGATCCTTGGTTTCAAACCAAGGTCACTAGAATGAGAGGGGTGAGGGAGGGAAACATTTTGGAGGCAAGATAGAGCATTAAAGGGGGTCGAGGGTGGGTTTGATGAGTTTGAAATCGCGAGATTAGCATTTTGGCTCGCATAGTTTTCCAAATAGTGGTCAAGAGCGGGAGATCGATCTATATGGTCCTCAATTACTCCTCCTCTTTGATTATAGGAGGTAGAAGATAAGCCAGAAGTCATCTAATCTGGCTTGGATCCATGTGGCTTGGATCCAAGGTCTTGGGTTCGCCCCTCTTTTGCAAGTGGATCACTGAGATGGAAAAAGGTCAATTAAAAGACAAAAATAATGGTTTTCAACACATTAACTTCAATAAATCATAGAAAATTGTAGGGATGTATAATTGTTTGAAAAGTTGGATCAAAACTTCCCAAAAATGTGGAGAATATGTAGAAAAAGTTTGAGATTGAAAATATGAATTTTGATTGACCAATTTGCTTCTTTGGACAATTTGATGAATTAATCAAATTTAAGGTGTTATAATGTGTATAAAGTTCACATTGATCACCATATTTTGAATTTTAGTATCAACATTGATTAGGAATCAAGAAAATTATTTGCGACAATGAGTGAGTATAAAGAGGTCAAAAGAGTAATTACTTCATTATAATGAGGAAATCCACTTTGTCACAATTTCAATCTTCATGTTTGTGACAAAAGAATTATGCAGTCCTAGCAACACTGGTCACCTTATCGGTTGAAGTTAATCTAAACTTATTCCAAATTCATGGGTATATGATGTTTCTAGACATCAATCATTTTTTCTAGATTTTGAGCATCACTATCTACAAAATGTGGAAATTATAGCATCCCAAGCATAAGGACATGTAAGGAAATTAAAGTTTGCAATTAATCATATGATTAGAATGGTTTTGAATCATGTATAGTTGTTTTCTTATACAACTTGTCAACTACATGGTCCGAAACAACTGATTATTTATTTTTCAATCCTTAGATAATCACTTGTTAGGGAAATTGGACAATTGGCCAACTAAATAAACATTCGGTCAACTATATTGTAGTCTAGAACCAACAAGTAATAAGAGAGACTTTTGGTTGGTGATTAAATTGCTCAATTGAAAACAAACCTAGACTTTCCAAGTAGTTGGTTGGATTATAAAAGCTAGTCCCAGTTATTCAACTAGTTAATGAACCAAGTGTCTAAGATTTCTAGAAGTATTCCGAGCTTGATTTGGTTTTAAGTTGCGATTAAGAATCAAACTAGATTTTTAGAAAATAAAAGTCTATGAATCTTCTATATAATGGTATGGATGACCAATTGGCGACATGCACATTGTGAGACGAGTTATCTAAGAGTTCTTCCACTTGAAGAGAAAAACATATCCCAAGGGAAATAACCTACAATCAGAGGATATGGAGAGATAGAAATGATATGAAATTGACAAATGTGGGTTTTACTCCTTCTTAGCGACTAGACATTGTGCACCATGAGTTCTTGCATCCACGTAGATTAGTAGAGGAGGTGGCCCTTAGGTGGGTCTTAAGAACAAGTAGCTTCTTCAACAAGAAGACAAGATGTTGCTCGAATGATAAGTCAGTAACAAGAAAAAGCACTTCGAATCTAGATCTAGAAGTGTAATTATACACCAACATAAGTTTTGTCTAATTTTTGGACAACTAGTATGAGATAAGGTTGAAGGTATGCTTCATATCCCTTCTATTTCCGAACTATACCAACATTGCATGTCTAAGACAGATCTTTTGGCTAAGAGTTTTGTTTGGAAGAAAAAATATATTTTCTCATTGCCCCCCTCTGACCAAAATCCAATAGTTATATGATAGTTGAACATTTTTACATACCCCTTAATATGAGTCTATTGGAGGAAATTAATACATTATACAAATTTGGTCTCTTTTTGCAAAAGTATAACTTTGATGGCATGTATCTACTATTAAATTTTTTAGAGAATTGGAGTTATTATATGAGAGGTTTTGATTATTAAATTTTTATTAGATTATTAAATTTTTTAAAAACATGGCTTAAGTTTGATAAACTAGTATGCGTCACGTATCCTAGATCTTGGTGTCGTCAAAGACATGAACATGAAATCAAGTAACCCATTAGACTACCACAACTCATTGTTGTCAACATGGATTCTTAAATTGGAATACCAAGGCTAAATATGAAGTCATTCTGTCAAAGTCTAGCATGATGATCCCGCCATGTTTGAGGTGAATGACTAACAACTTTGATCTGCCATCTACAGATCCACACAATGACTCATTGATCAGAACCAATAGCTCAAGGGAGAAAAAGAATGACCCATCATTACCTACTCCATCTTCATTGTTGTAAACTTCTTTACCCAAGTTTGTGTTGGTATGTATGCCAAGAGAGACAATCATATGATGATTGTAATGGAATAACTTGTAAATGTTTTGATTAATAATAAAGGCATACTTCTTATTTATTTAGTTCTAAGATAATGAATTAACATAATAAATGTGTACAGAGTATTATTACTCATTGACATATGTCTTCAAGTACGTAACTTGAACAATGAGATCGTATGGATGTTAAGAGTATACATTCTCAGTATGTCCCTAGTCAGATGTTATTGTGGAAGATTGATAGATATAAATAACACATAAGACTAGAGTGTGTGTTGGTTTATGAAAAAATCACATCAGTCATGATATGCATATCAAACCAAGGACATATCTACTTGTTAGAGAATAGAGTATCAGACAGACCCACCATGTGAGTCGCACATGGAAACCATTACAATGGTATTCATAGTTATCTCTCATAATGTTGGTGGTGATTTTGGTTCTTAGACATGAAGTCACTACACTCATCACATGTCATTCGGTATGATTTAACATCATTAACGTAATCCTAAATAAGGATTTCCATAACAGTGATGATTAGGTGACTATGACACATGGAGAACGAGTGTGAGTGATGTATATGGGATTTCTCCCTCGATAGGAGTATGAAATCCTAAGCCAAGTGATAAGAAAGACTGACAAATGCATGGTCATGCACATGAGAGTCAATATGTGATATTGAGTTTACATATATCTCAGGCAGTGTGCTCTAGTTCAAGCAACATGATTGAATGTTGAAGAGGATGACTGCTCCATGCCTTGAGTTCAATCTAGTTATTGGTGATAAAGGAACCATACAAACTTTGTAACACGATGCAAAAATTGTAGGTTGAAGTTGTTTTCCAATTTTCCCTTTACTTGGGTATCAATGATGTGTAACTAGGCACCACTCTTTGCTTGTAATTTCATAACAGGTTATGGACATTTACTGCCAACATAATATGGGACCTATAGGGACATACACATAGGAACTGACCTATAAGAGGAGTTTTGATCATTAATGATAATTTAATTGAGTGCTAAGGTGTTTAGGCATCAAATTCAAGCAACAAATCAAATGACTAGACTCCCAACCGATCGACTCATGTGATGAAATGACCGGTTAGAGTGTTAGGTTGATTGAGTACTGAATTGACTGAGATTTGGAGAGTCGAGTAGCAAGATGACCGGTCCACTATGTGAACTAACCTATTAGAGATCACAAGACGACCGATTTGTGCTTGTGAGATGTCGAGTTCATGGTGTAACTTGACAATCTGTCCTTCGGAAGTACAAACATGATAGGTCAAATTTTCACAACTAGTTTTGGACTTTTAGAAGGGTTCTCAATGAAGAGAGCAAGCTCTATGTCCTTGATAAAATAGTGTCATAAATACTTGCTTCTATTGCACCTAGGCTAAAGTGTATGCTTACTGGAAGCATGTGAATGATGCCTTGAACACAAAGTACCTTATGCAAAGCTACATGAACTATGAGTTGCATGATCAATGCGAGGATATGGAGATTCTTGAGATGGTAACACATCTTAAGAAAATGGACAATATTCTCACAAAGCAAGAAAGGAACAATGTGTCAAAGACACTCTTTGAGTGTAAGATGACAAAGAGAGACTCAATAGAAGATCATGTGCTCAATATGATAACACATGTGTATCATCTTGAAGAACTGGGATTCTCTTTGAGCGAAGAGATGGCCACTATTATGATTCTGAAATCATTGCTAGAATCATATAACCACTTTATTGAGGGTAACTGCTTGAATAATATGACCAGACTGAAGTCAGATTTGCTT
The DNA here is from genome assembly GCA_963693085.1 of Alisma plantago-aquatica. Lineage (NCBI taxonomy): Eukaryota > Viridiplantae > Streptophyta > Magnoliopsida > Alismatales > Alismataceae > Alisma > Alisma plantago-aquatica. Next base: position 1,042,874,277 of record OY856412.1, on the reverse strand, counting down.
GGTATGTTGAATCACACCAAAGCAAAAATATAGAAGGACAAACATGTGATAATGACCAGTGTATTTGAGTCCAAGGATGCGAGGAAGGCCATGAAGAGCTTTAACGTCCCAGGATTTGAGGCCTCAAATAGAATGAACTTAAAAGGAATGATTGAACTACTCATATCACCATTGTGCACCTCCTTTTCAAAGAGCCATCACTAAAGAACTCCATAGTTAAGTGTGCTCAGCTTGGAGTAGTACTAGGATGGGTGACCAGTAGAGAATTTTATCCTTTCTTACACAGGAGTCAGGACAAAATGTGAAGTTAAGGCTAGTGGTGGTCTATGGGACCATCTTTCATTCTTGAAACTCTACTAAAGCCTTAATAAGTGGTCCTAGGTGTCAGAAATGGTATCAGAGCCATAACCCCTTCAATAGGTGGGGCCCACATTGGCATGCGGCATGCCAGTCTTAAGCCCTGTGGTCTAGGCAAGTTGGAAAGGGTTGTCCACTAAGATGAGATGGAGACGCCCTTGCGTGGTAGCCGTGGCTGGGAGTTGGGTGTCCATGGGCCATTCTGGGTCTGCATTGAAATGGGGAAGAGATTATGAGGTCATATATTACACCTTGACGAGGACATAAAGAGTCGAAGTGGGGGATATTATAACATCCCATGATTTGAGACATCGAATAGAATGATATTAAAAGGAATGATTGAAATACCCTTATTACCAAGGTGCACCTCCTTTATACGGAGCCCATCACCAAAGAACTGAATAGTTAAGCATGCTCATCTTAGAGTAGTACTAGGATGAGCGACCAATTCGGAAGTTTCTCCTAGCTTGCGCATGAGTGAGGAAAAAGCATGCAGTCAAGGCTAGTGTTGGTTTATGGGGCCATTTGTAATTCTTGAAACTCTACTAGAGCCTTGCGCAGTGGGCTCGAGCATTAAAAAAACTCAAGATGCTTGTCCCAATCAAATTGAACAAGTGAAACGAAAATCTTTTCTCACAAATCGGAAAACCCAACACCTGCTCGGTTGGTCCATGTGAACCGATTGGTTCACTAGAGTGAACCACTCGTCTCACTGACCATGAGCCAATCGTTTCACCCAGTGAACCAGTCAGTTGGTGGTCCAGGTTGTGTAGAACTCAATCAATGTAGTTTTCAATCAATGTGACACTCTAATTAATTGGTTCAATACTTGAACTTGATGATTCTGAGTCAAGTCCATTGATTGAATGTTTACTTGAGTACCTAAACCCTTTAATAATCAATCTAAACATCATTCATGTATAAACTCCTCTTCCAAGTTAATCCTATGTGTGTGACCCTATAGGTTACATTTCATGTTGGTAGTGAATGTCCATAACTAACTTATGACATCACAAGCCAAGAGTGATTTCTAGTCACACATCAGTGCTACCCAAGTGAAGAGGAAAGTTGAAGAACAACTCTCAACCTACAAATTGTTATTGGTGTTACAGTGAATGCGTAGTCCCTTTGTCACTGATATCTAGATTGAACTCGAGGCATGGACTTGTCATCCTCTACAAATGTTCGATCCATGTTTCTTGACACAGAGTAGACTGTTTGAGATATATGTAAGCTTAATGTCATACATTGACTCACATGTGCATGGCCATGCATTTCTCAGTCTCACTCCTCAAGTGGCCAGGATATCACACCCCCTCAAGAGGGACAAATTCCATATCTATCAATCACAGTCAAAACCCCATGCGTCAAAGTCACCCTATGATCACCTTTATAACAACCCATGTTTCAGGATTGCGTTTGATGATGTCAAAGTGTACCCAATCAAATGTGATGAGTGCACTGATTTCAGGTCAAAGAACCATAGTCACCACCAATTCTATAAGAGATGATCTTGACTAACCAAGTGTGGTTTCCATGCATCACTCTTATGGTGGGTCTGTCTGATACACTGTTCTCTAACATGTATCTGTGTGCTTGGTTTGATATCACATTTCATGACTAATGAGACTATGTCATCAACCAACACACACTCTAGTCTTCTGTGTTATTGATGTCTATCATTATTTCTATAATAACAACCGAGTAGGGACATAACAAGAATCTATACTCTTAACATATGAATGATCTCATTGTTCAAGTCCTTAACCTAAAGACACACGTCATTGCGTAATATGATTCTTTAGACATCTAACATGTCATATCATTATCTCAAAACAGATTAAAAATTTAGATGGAAATTGCCTTTATTATTATTCAAATCATTTACCAAGTATGCCATTACAATCATCATATGACTCGATGAGCATACATGCCAACATAGAAAGCTCAAGAAGATATGGTGAAAACCCTGGTTTGAAAAGAAAAAGAAAAGAGGAAATATCCATCTCATATAAGTAGTACCATGAAAAACAATGGATTCGACCACATAGAGAGAAGTTCCCCAAGAGTGCCACAATGGAGGACCATGGGTTCAGCCAAGAGAAGATAAGAGAGAGAGGGTTTCAAGAAAAATGAGATCATGAGGGATAAATCACTTACCAAGAAAAAGGATCACCAAAGATCAACAAAGGGGAGATGTTCCAACCCTAGATCGCCACATTTAAGGGTTTGGCCACCTTGATCCTAGGTTGATCTCCTTCTCCACCACCAAGGTCACAAGGATGAGCTCTAAGGGAGAGAAAGCAAGAGAGGATGCAAAAGGATCATATGCATGCAAGGGCATAGTTATATATATCCAAGGGTATGAGAGAGGTGAGGGAATATAGGTATCCATCTAACCATGCCACTTGTCCGTCAAAGAACACCCATGCAAGAACAAAACATGTACATGAAATAAGGGTCATCAAAACCAAGGTAGATTAGCAACCTCACTTAGTTCAAAGGACCATCTGTCGAGGAGAAACAAGGAGGGGTCATCAATTGCAAAGAAAGCATCCTAGGGTTTCTTGGCTCTTCGATCTCCAAGGCCAATAGGTTCACTCAAAACCTCATCGAATGAGGGAACCAAGGTCGAAGGCACAACAAGGAGGGTCACTAAAAACAAACTCAAACGGTCAATACTCCAACAAGGTCAACCATCTACACAAGGCACCAAAGCAAACCCTAAACATCCAATCTTGATGCCACCTCAACATCCAAGGTACAACAAGGCACCCCCAAGCATCATTCTCTCTCTCATGATGCTAAAACGTAGGACGCACATCCAACATGTGACAAATTGCAAGACAAACCCTCAACATGGGTAAATCACAATTAGGTCCAAAACAAGCAAACATATAGCATAACTATCTCAAACACCATTCAAATTGGGCCAAATTAAAGATATAATCATGTCACAAGATTAGATTAAGGTTTTAAGCATATTATTATGAAAACCAAGAAATATCAACAAGAAAGAAAGGTCAGGGGTCTTACATTAAAGATAACCTATGGACTTTAGGAGTTGATAGAGTAGATATCCATGTTAGATACCTTAGAGTTCTCCTCTTCACTAGGTGCCTTACAAAGATCCTATGAAATCCACTAATAGACAAAATTAAAACTAAGTTGGACTCATGGAAGACTCACTTTCTATCAATGGTAGGCAAACTGGAGCTGATCCTCTAAAAATATGGGCTTACCACCTTTAATGGATAGGAATATTTCCACTCCCCAAAGAAACTATAGAGGAGATTGAAAAATTATACAGGGGATTCATAAGGGGTGAACAGGAAAGGCTTGCTTTATTCACACTATCTCCTGGGAGATTAGAAGAGTGGAAGACTGGAGCGAAGCAGGTATGCTTTGGAATATCTTGAATATCTTCAACTCAAAGGACAACCTATAAATCCATTGGATTCATGGTATGTAGATCAAAGAAAACAAAATTTGGCCATGTCCATCCAAACCAGATCACAGTTGCTACATGAGGTCTCTCCTCAAATGTAGAGATTTTTTCTGTCCTATGACCAGATACAACATACGTTCGGGCTCATCCATATCCTTGTTGAAGGATTTGCGGGTGAATCAAAATTCTCTTGAACACCTTGATTCCATCATAAAAGATAGGTAGTGGGACATATCGAGGTCTATGGATCTATTGATACTCCTTAAAGTCTGCAATGTGGTTACTATTAAATGCAAAAATGATGCATTTTCCTTAAAGACATCACCATGTTTTCACTAAACGGTGCTTGGTAGCTTTATATAAACTCACAACCTCCTATGACTGGGCATGGTGTATATAGATAACAAGAGCCTCCCATTATTTCTGAATCCTAGGATGGAAATTAAGACCCAAAATATTGATGAATGAAGACAAATTACAAACTATAGGTTATGATCTAGCATCTAGATGCTACTTATGTATATAAGCAAGCAAGACGAAATGCTATATTCTATGGAGATGTGAATTTGCCAAAGTGCTCTGATCCAAAACAAGAACATTCATTCCCATGATACCAGTATGCAAAGAAGACATTATCCTCTATGATAATCACAGAGGACGTGCCTACATGCTTGCCATTCTCAACCACATATGGAGTGCCACGAACCCATAGATGTTTGAAGAAAACACACCTTCTATTGTTGTATTATGGCACAACATTTTGTTTGTCTAGAAATCATCATGTTGCACATATAGATTTCTTTATATTCAGGTCTTCCTCCACATACATGTAACTATAAAAGTTGGGTTTTTTGCATTTATTAATTAAAATAGTAACACACTTAATGATAGAAAAACTTCATATCTTAATCCTATGTAAGGAATTGCCAATTGGTTCACCATTCTTGTCACTGTTAATTTCAGGGGAGTTGTCTATGAGTAGAAGTATGGTTACAATTATCCCTGTTAAATCTTTTATGAAGTTCTATAGTAAACTTTTCTTGATTTGGAAAAATCTCACAAGGGGTTTTATTTATTTTAAAACCCAAGAAAAATGTTGATTCACCCTAAGACTCATTTCAAATTAAAAAAATATAATATCACTAAATGGAAAACATAAATATTCTTGTAATGCTCAAAATAAAACACTATCAACATAAATTTGGACAATGAGATAACTAAAATCCTACTTGTTAATGACCAAAGTAGAATCAGATTTTCCAATAGTGAACTCATGTTAAAAAAGAATTGTCTTAATATGATCATACCAATATCTAGGAGCTTGCTCTAACCTATATAATGTCTTTTTTAGTTTATAAACATGATCGGGAAGATTTATGTCCTCAAAACCTAGCTGTTGAGCAACATAGACTTCCTCCTCGATTATTCCATTTAGAAAAGCAACTTTTACATCAACTTGAAGTAACTTGTTATTTTTATAACTTGCTAGGGAAAAAAGAATCCTAATGAATATAAGTCAGGAAACAAGGGCATATATTTCTTTTTTACAAGGGCATATCTTTCATCAAAATGTATGTCTTCTAGTTAATTGCATCCTTGAAAAATTAGTCTAGCTTTATTGCTGACAGCTTCCTTGAGTTCATTTAGTTTATTAAAAAAATCATTTAGTATCAATGATTGTTTCTCCTTAAGTTTGGCAATAAATCTCAAAATCATTTTTAATAAATTCATTTAGTTCCTCTTACACGACAAGTAACTAATAATCATCTTCAAGAGCTTTGTCCACCTATTTGGCTCAATAATCAATGCAAAGGCTATATTACCTGCATCCCTACAAGATGATCTAGTTTTTGCTTTGTCAAAAGAATTTTCACTGATAAGTTCTTGGGGACAATCCTTTTTTTTTTTTGAAACTGTGAAGTTTCATTATAATCATGCACTAGTCATGTGGAACAGTACATCAGCATTCAAGACATTATGTCAAACACCTAACGGCCATATTGAACAAAGACAAAACAGACTTGTCCAAGGCATGACATCAGAAAACATGGATGACGGTGCTTGAAACTGATTGAGATCTGAAGTGTTGGAATCATGCAATTTAGCCAAACTGTCGGCTTCAAAGTTTTGTTGTCGACTATATTTCTGGACAGTGACCTTCCATTCATCGACCAACAATCATTTTTATAGTTGTCATCCATATACACCAACAATCGTCTTAAGGGACAAACTTTACTTAATATAGGTGGGAGTGAAGGAGATTCTGAATTTTGCTCATTTACAGATTTCAATAGTCAAGTCTTCTATAGTTGAGAGAATATCATTATTTAATAATTGTTTTGTGATGTTTGGTGGAATTTGATATAAGTTGATTCCTCAACTTTCTTAGTGATAAAATAGTGACGAAATAACGTTGGTGTCTTCTTTGCTCGGGCCACTCACGTCACACGCCATCGGGTCAGAGGTAGTCCAGTGTTCTTACCAACCTTTCTCCGCACGCCCGACGCCGAGACCAGGGCGGGCCTTGCACAGCCGGCTAAGGTGTCATTACCGACATCTTGAATGAAGGAAACACCGAAATAAAGCTTCACTGTCTTTGCCTCTTCGAATGGCTCCAACCTCCGCAGAACACCGAGATTCATCTCCAACTACTAGCTCACCATACATCAGGTAGAGAAAAAACTATTTAGCAAAGTGATAAATGTACGCAATCAGCATCCAGCCGGCACCCATCCATATTGGGTGACGTGCGAGGAGAGGGCGACTTTGCGAAACGGCAAGGAGAGGGCGACTAAGCGGCTGGTGACGGGAGGCCGATTAGCAGACGATTGATTTGTTTTGATTATTTGGGTGACATACGCGGGGTTGAGTGCGGTTGGGGATAGAGGAGTTGCATCGACTGGATTTTGGGGTGCAGTTGAGTCGAGGGTGAAAGGAATTGCTTTTGATGCCGGGGTAGGAGCACTTACGCTTCCGATTGGTTTGGTGTAAGTAGTAGGAAAAATTTATGAAATGGAGTTCCTATGATAATTTTTCATGATTGGTTTAAAATAATTTTTCAACTTGAGTTCTGATGAGTTACAGAGTTACATACAAAATAGAATTCCTGAGTTCTTTTTTAAAAAAAGCAGAAAACGAGTTCCGAAACAGTTAACAATATTTTATGTACAATTATATTTTTCATTCTTAATAAATGACACATGTAAAATATTTATGACTAGGAATGTTAACGGTGTGGATATGATTTATTGCCCAATCATAACATAATATGAAAAAATAGTGTACACAACACCATATTAAATATTTTACACAACAACTACCGTTATCATTGTGGTCTATAAAATAAAAAATATGTAAATACTATGAAAAAGTAATCACACCGCATCCTGTGATAAAAAATATGATTTATCGAACATATTTTTATGCTTCATGTTTAAATAATATGATGTGAAAAATGATAATAAATTATAATCGTACGCGAAGAATATCCGAAAATTGATGTTGTACATATTGTTAAATAATGATGGCCCAAAACTACAAACACATAGATGTGCATATCATTACAATAGTTTGTACATGCAAAGTGAAATAAAATATTATAATGTGATTTGAATCATAATATTTTTATAAAAATAATGACTATACCACATTAAAATATTTTTATATGAGTAACATCCACATCATGACCACTTATTGATGCTATTATAGTTAAAAATTATTTTGATTAGCCACAGATATGATTTTTTTCTTTATTTATTTGTCTTCCTTACTTTTTATATATCAAATAGTAAAATTTTAAAAAAAACTGATTTCCATATTTACACTTACAACAAACCAATCACATGCAAGTGAATGGAACTTAAGTTCCAGAAACTGAATTAGAGTTCCTAGAAAATGAGTTCCACATAACTTATGACTTACACCAAACCAATCAGAGCATTAGAAAAATTAGTGTATTATAATAAGAGAAACTTCTGTAACTTTTATTGCACATGCTATGTACGTGAAAATTTACAAAGTCTACAAAATAATCCACTCATGACGATGAACTTTTAATTAATTTATAAAATTTCACTCATATATTTCATAATCATCTTGTTAAGTGTGTAGTTATTATGATATATACACATAAAAGTGAGTTTCTTATTAGAGTTTACTTAGGTAATTATCTGGAAAAAAATGTTAATTAAATTACATTCATAGGAGCTACATATTAAATATAGCCTTTTTTAGTTTAAGATTTTTCTCATAGATGATAATAATTTTAATCCTTTGATACATAAAATTATGGATATGCATGTTTGAATGCTTATGTTGCACAATGACACGAAGTCATGGTTAAGTTTTGGCACAAACAAATCATGACTTCCTAGGGATTAGTAAAAAATTTGTGGATGAGAAGAAGACGATGATCGTGATAGAGGGTGACGTTACATGTCATTTCATATTTATTTCCTCATTATTGACAACATTGATAGAAAGTGTGATAAATAGAAGCACGTCTCATCCATGTGTGATGTTGCAAGTAATGATTAGCTTTCACTTTTGGACTACAAATGTGAAGACTGATGATAGCACATGTCAAGTAAATATCATCTTTTCGGTAATGGCTTATGCATATATAAACTACCATGGTTGTAGGAGATTCATGTGGTCCAACTAACAAAGGACATGTGTTGAGTATGACTTCTCTATTGAAATCACATGCAACAGGTAAATATTAAGACTATTTAATGGGGATCCCTATAAAAGAGAAAAATAGAAAAATAGAAATAAATTCAACTCCATATTGGATATTGTTATTAGAAAATATAAATTCATATTTTATTATGATTGGAAATAAACAATAAGTATTCATTTATTAACGATCGAGAACATTGCAAAAATGTTTCCAATCAAGAAACACTATAGTCATCATACTGTGATGGAACTAATCGGCTCAAATAAATGAGAAAACCTACTAATATATATATGCTTGTAGTTAAGTAAATAAGTCGTTACACAACCCATTCATTCATGAGTTAATATATGATACAACAGTTAAACAACCTTGATTTTATGTGAACAATATTAACTTATAGTCATAAATATCACGTTGGATGTATATGGATAAAAGATGATAAAAGTGCTAGGAATTGCAGTGGGAAAGTGACATGTTCAGCAAAATTGAAAGCACTTGGTTTAACGTGAAAAACTCTCCCAAAGATGAGAAGAGAAAAATCACAAGACAATAACGGCCAGCAAGCACTATATAATCAAGATTACAACTTAAATCGTCCAGATTTAATTGCCCCTAAATATGAATACCCCCCCCACACACACGAGAACAAAGATAGGTAGAACAAAATTACAGCTAATGTGTACAAAATATCCCACTTATCTTTTTCTCCTCATGACACCTTTGTCATTGTAGGGGACTAGACACACGGTTGTGTCTTTGCTAGTTGATGTTGCGATCGCTGATCGGGCCGCCTCTCCTCCTGACTTGCTCGCCTACCTCATTGCCAAATAGAAACTCTCTCCGCCTGAGAAAGCAGATGTGTGTCCTCCTCTGAATGGACAAACGGTTATCATAGTCTCTTCTACAACACCAACATAGTGTCACCAATTGATGCGCGTCCACCGCTGACTGCATATGTCGTCGTTGTTGATGCACCACTAATGTGTCGCTGACTGTCAGTCGCTACTTTACTTCAAGGCCAAGTCACTAACGCTCTCTTACCACAAGATAGCACCACCAGCTGTTCTTACTTTCTGGCTCTTCCACCACAGAAGGCACCAACAATAAACAAGTGATGGGATGATCTCAACGGCCTCCCACAGGGCCTCTATTTATAGGCCTTCATGACATGTAGTAGAAATTAGAAATATCACTCCAATTCATAGTCCAATTCCTAATTTAACTTCAATGTTGCAAATAGAGAGACATCTTCTCTCCTATTAGATTTAACTCCTACTAGGATTGGAAACACAAGTCAACTCATATTCAATCCCAAATCCAATTAGGACATGGATCAGAACAATCACATTTCAACAATCTCCCCCTCCGGCCCATAAGGTAGATGTTGTCTTCAAAAATCATCTAGAATAACTTCTGGATTCCATCACCACCTATGATGGATCTCGATAGGTGTTCATTCTCCTCAAACATTTCAACATCCTATCATTTTCATCCCTTTTCTTTAAGTACCACCCTACTTCACTTTGTTCCCAAACAACTGAGAAGTAGCATCCTAATAGTGCTGCATCTCTCTCCATGCCCACACTTGAAACTTTCTTTTCTCCCCTTGACTGGTCTATCGAGCCATCTAGGATGAAAATTGTGTTTCTGACCTTTTGTAATAAGACTCAAAAACCTTCCTTTGACGCTCCCCATGTCGATGTAATCTCATATTAAGAAGCGATCCTCCATTCTGCATGCATCAACTACATGTCCATTGCATTGTCCTTCTTCCTCATGTGCACATTGTCTAGAAGAAGTCTTTAGAGTGACCTTCTCTAATTGGGAGTCGTCCTGATGCTTGTAGGAACTTACCTTTCTACCTTTACTAACATCATTGAGAGAATCCCATAGCTCAGACATGCGGCTATCTGTAGGAGTACTTCCAAGTCCTCCTCGTCTCCTTTGAACTGGTATTGTCTTTTTGACTTCATGAACCTTCTCTTTGTTCCCTTTCAATGTGATTTTATATATATTGCAGCACAGCTTTCCTCGAGCAATCACAAAACACCCTTTTGTTATCTTACACATGCCACCACCGAACCCAAGATTATATCCACTCCTATAAATTACACTAAACCTCAAGTCAAGAACATGACGAGCATCCTTGAGCATGATAGTACACTCAACATTTGTTTTGACACAGACATCACCAATCCCGATGATCATGGAGTTGCTAGCATTCCCCATCCTCACATTACCAAATTTCCCTCTTCTATATTTTTTGAAGAACTTCATGTGAGTTGCATCATGACACGTTGCTCTTGTGTCTATAGCCCACTCCAAACCATCTTTATGTTCAATCTCTACTCTTAGGTTGTCAATATTAGATCTTCCATAATGACATCGGTATTGTTCTGGTCATCATCCTCGTGTTCTTTGCCAAGTTCTTGTGACACCTTCTTCCAGATCTTACAATCTTTATTAAAGTGTCAAACTTTTCCACAACAATAACATTATTTACTCTTTGTCTTTGACTTCCCATAGTTAGACCATGATTGTGACTCTAATTTTCTCCTCTACCTTCAACGTATAGAGTTGAACCTGAAGAATCAGATTTTCCTCATTTCCTTCTACGAATGTCTTCACACAAAATCAAATCTCAAATATCATCAACTTTAGCTTTGTGCTTCCCGACTAACTGCTGACTGTTGTCAGTGTAGCAGACCAACTCTCGAGCAAAGAGGAAAGTAATATAAGGGCTTTGACTTCATCATCAAACACTATCTCCACTGAGTTTAGTTCAATAATTATGACGTTTAACTTATTGATGGGATCTGCTACTGAGGCTCCTTCGCTCGTCTTTAGGTTGAACAAACGACGCATCAAATATACCTTGTTTGCAACACTTGACTTCTCATACATATTTTATAACGTATTCAGAAGTCCTGCCATCGTCTTCTCATTGACAGTGTTGAATGTAGCATTCCATGCCAATGTCAACCCAACCAACCTAAGTGCCTGACGATCAAGAAGATTTCAATCCTCCTGCTTTATCTGTTTAGTCTTTGTCCCCACCAGAGTTTGACGTAATTTCTTCTGGTATAGATAATCTTCAATCTTCATCTTCCAGAATCCAAAATCATTGTCATCAAACTTGTTAATGTGTATTTTCCCATCTTCAGACACTATTGTCACTTCCACTTTAACCTTTCAACCTTGCTCAGATACAACTTGCTAGGAATTGTAGTGGGAAATTGGCGTGTTCTGCAAAATTAAAAGCCCAAGATTTAACATGGAAAACTCTCCCCAAGACAAGAAGAGAAAAACCATTAGACAATACCGGCCAACAAGTACTATGTAATCAAGATTATAACTCACACTGTCTGGATTTAATTATCCCTAAATCTGAATAGCTCCCCCCACATGAGAACAAAGATAGGTAGAATAAAATTACACCCAACGTGTAAAAAATATCCCACTTATCTTTTTCTCCTCACGACACCTGTATCGTTGTAGGGAACTAGACACATGGTTGTATCTTTACCTATTGTCATTGCGATCGTTGATCGGGTCGCCTCTCCTCCTGGCGAGGTCGCCTACCTTGCTACCAAACAAAAGCTCTCTCTGCTTGAGAGATCAGATGTGCGTCCTCCGCTAAATAGATGGATTGTTGTCGTAGTCGCTTTCGCAGTACCAACATAGTGTCACCAACTGATGTGCATCCTCCGTTGACCGGATACTCCACTGTTGTTGATGCACCACCAAAGTATCGCTAATTGCCAGCCGCTACTTTGCTTCAAGGCAAATTCGTTGACCCTCTCTTACCACAAGAGAGCATCACTAGTGTTCTTATTTTCTGACTCTTCTATCACAGAAGGCACCAACAACAAATAACTGATAGGATGATCTTCATAGCCTCCCCCATGACCTCTATATATAGGCATTCATGATATGTGGTAGCAATTAGAAATCCCACTCTTAGTCTAATTCCTAATCCAATTCCAATGTTGCAAATAGAGAGTCATCTTCTCTCCTATTAGATTTGACTCCTACTAGGATTGGGAACATAAGTCAACTCCTACTCAAAGCCCAATCCAATTAGGACATGGACCAGAACAATCCTATTCCAATAAAAAAGAATAAATATTTAAGTCATTATGTAGTTGGGTTATTGGTATATACAATCTCTTTTGCAAAAGCCGAACAAAAATGGAAACATGATGATCAGGCACGTCTTAAAAGGCATTTAGCGGAACTAATTTCAGTTTGCATTCTGAGATTGTTTACTTAACATGCTGCATATAGTTTCATGAATACACATGTAAAACTAACGATGAACAATTGAGAATCAATACCGAAGACGAGCGTGTATTTACCTGAGTTGAAAAATCAAAGTTTTAATTGAAACTCAAGATGGATTAAAATGGTGGCTGGGAACAGAAGCTGTTTGATGTCCTTTCAGGAAAAGAACCGTAAAGTCAAGGCACATGTAAAATTGTAAAATTAGGTGGAAGGTTTCTAAGAGAAGTGTTCATTCATACATCATATGGAGTGCATGATACCAACAAGTAGGCTTGTTGCAAGGATAATTCCACCAACTATAGCTAGTGGTGATCCATCCCTATTTTCATAATCTATCACGCTTGCCTAAAACATAAGTTTCATACTCACTGATTTCGCCATGTAATAATTCAAGCCCTTTGCCGGCAGATCCTACGTGCATGGTTCGTGTACCTGTCGTCTTCAAACAGCCCAACTATGTAAGACTCGGTAGTCCCTTGGAGGACAATGAGACGGAGCATTGCTACAATTTGATATTGGTATACAAATTCCTTGGTGATATCATCGGCACCGCATTGGAGAGGGAGCATGCAAATCAGGAGCTAGAAAACTTATCATACTTGTGTATCTCACTTAGGGAAATAGGTCTTGGTTAGTTTTCTCACACAGCCATGGTCGCTAGCTGCTTCTGTGGAGGCCTGGTGCAGATGCAAGTATATGAAAAAAATACAAACAAATGCTACTAAATAAGCAGGGAATCCGGCATAGGCGTCTCATTTAACACACTTGCCAACCATCTAGAACAATGTGATGCGACCTGCAAGAAACTGCGGCACAGATTTGTGTAGCGAGGACACCGCCTTTGATAGGTTGGGCTTTCAGCATCCATTTGATGCATCCCGATAGATGGAAGGCTCTAGGAGACAAAAATAGCATATGTATAATCCAGATATACATAATATATACACATATATATATACATATATACATACATATATATGTATGTATATACATTGATATACATATATATATCAGTGTATGCACATGCATCACACGTTATACATATATATAAATAATTTATTTCAATTTATCATTTAAAAATTAAATATATCTAAATTGTCACAACAACAATAAAAAATATTTTCTCTAAGAAATATGAACAGTAAAAGTAAAAAAGCAACATGGGACAGAGTTTATGGTTCCACCATTTATTGTTTCATTTTTTATACTCCTTTTTTGGCATCATGGAAACAAAATATGTTTTATAATAGTGTCTAATAAGTGAATTTTAAAGATAAATACAAACAATGATAGGAATTTTGTGAAACCTTTTATGTTTTCATAGACCAGACTTTTTGTGCCACAAAATTGTATAATTTTTTATCTATGGTCTCCAACTTGCTCAACTGATTCATAATACTATTGTCTTTATCTATGATTTTCTTTTTTGTTCTTGGTTTATTGAATTTTTAGTCAGTTATTTCTTTTGTTAGACTTTAATCTTTTATGGAGTCATATCATTTCGTCTTCAAATTTTATTTCTAGTTTGTGTAATATGTAACAATTTTATATTATAATATGCTATGATAACTAATCGATAGTTTGCTTCATTTGCGATGAACTTTTACTTGATTATGGTAAAGCACAACAATTGAATGAAAGAGATGTGAAAATTACTATTAATTCTTACATATTAACATGTCATAAAGATTATAAATATTGATATTGTCTCTTTAGGAGCAAAGTTTCTGAATTTATGTTAATAATGTTTAAAAGTGATATAATTCCTGATGTGTTTCACATTTTTTGAATATATGGAATTCGTGAGCAATGTAATACTTGACCTAAAATATTAAATTGTACCATAGCATATTTCTCATCTTTATAGAACACATGCATAGATAAGGGAATGCCAAGTAAGGCATATACAAACACAAGATAAGAGCAAACATGTATTCCAAATTACAATAGCATCTATGCTTACAATATAGACACATAGCTTTGATCATTAATGGAGAACATATGTAGTGTTTGGTCGAGCCTTCATGTATATTTCTTTCTTTAGTACCTATATCTTTGCTACTATCAGTAGGAACTTATAATAAGTCTTAAATAAGAATTCAATTGAAGAAATAGGTTGTAGTTGTGTGGTCATATTAAGAAACAATGTGTCCTTGCAATACTTTTGGTTCAAATCAACTAGAAAGTAATCACTAAAATTATTATCAAGTGCACAATGTCTCTCATCATAATTTCTGGGTTGATGGTAATGTACTTGCAATGGAAAATATGTATTTTGATGTAAAAGGTACCTAAGAAATTTCATGGGCGCGTAGGCCAAACACAAACCATAAGCAAGTAGTCATCTAAAATTCTAATTCATATAAGGAGTTATTCAAAATATGTCTATAATTTAAAATATGTAGGAGGTCATCTAGCACTATTCAGATGTGATCTATCAAATTTTATAGGTTCTATATGTAATTTTTTAAAACATTAGATTATTTGTGGTAGTCCTGTCATGTAGGTACCCATTTATTGCATGACATATGACATATCACATTCTAATTAGAGTAAGACCCCTACACGAAAGTAAGTTTTTATCATGTAATTTACTCATCCAATATATGTGTTGTATTCGGATGAACAAAAGATGTGGGTCTCAAACACAATTAAGATGCATCATGTTTCAGTGTACTTGAAGACATAGAAATCCACTAAGCGATGTATATGCATTTCCATGTCATTGTCACACTACCTTTTAGGGAAATGTTTAACCTCGTATGATCTTTCTATCTTGGTTTGGCAAATTTTGATCAATGCCTCCATTTGAATGCAGCTCCAATGCTTGCTCTTGTATCCTCTTTATTGATACTGGAGACACGCATAATGTTGAGTCTTCCAATTATGTAACTTTTTGTAGTAGTGTCTGAAGACACTTTGTGAATCCTAGCTCCTAACATACATAGTATCATACTTTTGAATATATCTCCCATTGGGCAAGGAAGCTTTGTTCATGCCCTTACAAAGAAAATCTATAATAGGAAAAAAGTTTTTCCAGTGCACACAAAAAGTAATACATTGAAGGTATTTTAGAGGGATTATTGAATTTGAAACCAAGGAAGAATTAAAACTACAGAAGTGCATTAAGTGATATACTTCTCCATTTGATGAAGGGACCTCATTTTTACAAGATAATGTCATGAATGGATTTCTTTCGTTGTTTGGGTAATGGTTAAATGACAATCTTGTATATAATAGAGTAACTAGTAATGACTTTATAATCATTCATGTTTTTGATTGACATCCTTTTGGAATATATCCAATGATATAGTGGTTCATGGATCTAAACATTCTCCCATCTAAAAAAATCATCTAATCTCTTTTCATATTTCCTCTCTGATAATGTCTCAAATGGACCATTTTTTAGTTGAAGTTGTTGATCTAGGGACCTTTATAAGAAATGATGATTGTCACCCACTTCTCTACATATCCTAACTACACTTTCCCCTTTAACTTGTATCCAAAAGTAGACCCCCTAAACATGCACCTAATTTTGCATGTATACATGTGCTTGTGTTTTGTTATGAATGGTTTAAGGGGATAGGGTTGAGTGGACATTCCAACAATGGTATCTCTTGATGCAACCCACTAAAGGGGCTATCAAGTTAGACAAGAAGTTTGAGAGGGGAAGAGATGACTAGAAGGACATAAAAATAGACCAACGAAGTAAAAGTTGGGTTTTGTGGGCTTGTAAGGCATGGAGCTCAATGCTCCTATTTGTGTTTGTGTGTCATACACCCACACATATATAGACATCACAAATTCTTAATACAAAATAAGAAAGGGAAAATATAAGAGTATTGCAAGAAAACTACCTGACATAGCACCCTTGAGAAAAAAATCATGCATTAGAAAACTTTGACCAAAAACCTCTAGTCAATACTGGCTATATCACTTTGATCCTAAAATCACGAGACTAACTTGGTGGCTTTAATGTAAAACGAATTTCTTAACTTTATGTTCTCAATAATTAAAAATTCCCCTTTATGTGGCGATGTTCTTTTTTTTCTTAATAATTTTACCACTACAACATGTATAAGGTTGAAAATAAGAAAACAAATCTACTAACTAAGTGGTGTCTTTTTGTTAATTTGAAGTTATTTTGTAAAACCTCAAGCCTATGTAGTAATTATAATATGAAACTAAAAGATTCAGCCAAAGTTGAAAGACAAGGTGCTCTTGTGAGAATTCATTTTCAAATGGTTTTATAATCTTTTTTTGTCAAATTGTGCTACAATAATGTTTCCTAGTACAATTACATAATTTATATTTTATTTTTCATTGTATACTTTGTCCAAAATGATATCCTATATAGATCACTAAAAAAAATACTTGCCAACATAGTGTAGTTTAGTCTATAACCACCATTTAAACTGATATTTATTTCTTCTTTATTTATAGTCTTCACAATAATTGGTATTATATCTAAAACTTCAAAAAAGTGAGTGGTGTTTCCAACTTGTGCTATATTAGGAAGTGTTTTACCATACATGCTATGGAGATTACCTTTTGTCAAAGTTTTCTAGTTTAACTCTTTTTCTATATGAAACTACTTAGCCTTATTGCGGTTTACAAGAAAATTATCATAAAAGTTGATGCAAAAAAATGTTATAAGATGAACTATGTACCACTTCTATACTATTTTATTATTAAGTGAAATGCAAAAATAGGAGCAAGAAAAATGAAAAACTAATGACAAAAAATAAAATACTAATCAGTTACTTAATTCATCAATTAGAATACAAATCACAAAATGAAAGACTGCAACGCCTTCAAAATTATGTTTATTTGAATATTTTAATTCAAGAATTTTTATTATTTTTTATCATGAATAAGTAAGGAAATATAGCTACAAAAAAGGTAGAAAAACAAAAATTTATTTGCCATATTCCCCTTTGAACTATTCATCGTGTCAATAACTATGTAATGGTAATAACTACGTAACGGTAATAAAAATCCATATAACTAATGATTAGATGTTTAGTTTTACTCATTTTAACTTTAAATTCACTTATTTTTAATGATAAAAAAATTCACTTATTTTTAGGTTTTAATTTAATTTTGTTGATATTTGAAGGAATTTAGTACAAATCTAATGAAAATGATGAAGTATAAGCAATTTCCCGACAAACTCAAATTTGTTGTCGATAAGGATCATCGACAGACACATCGAGCAACACATTGTCAAAGAACCTTGACCTCTACATGTTGAGTGATGGCAATTGAGCAATTCAAACACTCACATATCAAAAGGTGATCGTCAAAGACTATTAAAGTCATCTCGACATACTACCCCAACAAAGACAACAACACCGATAGAGTTTTGTCGGTGCCAAGATGTAAGACAAATACTCAACAATCCTATTAACGAGTGAATCCTCGATATCACGTTCAATTATCCTGATAATAAGCCACCTTGACACTTCTATCGATGATGTTCAAAAACCAAAAGACTCCTATCGAGGAGACATCCTGATAGCACTAATCGATGTCATTCTTGATGCAAAGAACAATGATAGGCTCCTATCAAAGAAGCACTTTGTTGATGCCATGAAAAGATCGATAATATTATCGATCAGCAAATACTTGTCGAAGATCTTCATTGATATTGAATGTCAATATTGAAGTTCGATGTCACGTGTATCAATCACTTCAACAGGCCAAGAGTCAAAGACATAAATAGACTCCCAGGGCGTCATTTCAAAGGATCTTTGATCTTGAGAGTCATCAGATATGAAAGTCTACCGCCAAGTTCAGAGACAAGGATGTGATTCATCAATCAACATAGTTTTGTCGATCTAGTTGTCAACCTCTCTCCATGGTGACTCAGCTCTTCACCATCAACAATCTAATAAACCTATTGGTGTTAAGCCAAGATCGAAGGGAGGAGGAGAGTTTTCCACCTTGTGTCAACCACTTTCCTGATCAAACTAAAGGTTGGTAGATTCATCATTTGATCTACCTTTGTATTGACCCTTTCCTTTTCATTCCTTATCATGACTTATTCACACTGTAATCCATTTGTTTTTGTTTCCATGCATGTCTAAACCCCATAAGTTAGATTGGGACTAGCCGTCCAACCCTCCCAACCATGTAATTGTCCATTATTCTATTTTATGGCATATGTTCTTTAAAACTTTGTTCATATGCTCTTATTTTACAGCTTGAATTGATGATTAGCAATCATATTTCGATGTTTTATATGAATGTTGTTTGAGAGATTAATTTCAACTATATCTGGAGTATAGAATAGTAACAATACACAATAGTGAAGCGTTACTATAACAAAATTCATACAGTTTTTCATTGATCTTTCAGTTATTACCTTGAGAGAGACAACCCCATTAGATAAAAATCTATCCGGATCTTGAGAGAAAGAAGGAACAGATAATTGTGTATGGTTGTTTGCAAAATGAGTAGAGAATATATATAAAATAGTAGTGAAGGTTTTACATGGTTGTTGTTGTCTTGATTGGCGAAACCCAATCCAAGTTCATTTTTATCATTATTTTTGAAATTTTGTTTCCTATATTAGTTCTTTCAAACTTTGATTTAACTGCTTAATTAGATTAACTCATTCCTTAATCGGAACACCTTTAAATTCACTCTATTGGTTGGGTTAGACTAATCTAAGATCCTATGTTTTTATTCTATTATTCCCTTATCCCTTTGTTCAAACCCGTATTACTATAGTAGACTCCATATTGAATTGCATACATCTCCTCTAGTCGGGTATAAGTTTAAAGTTGGATATATTTGATATCTTTGACTA
The DNA here is from genome assembly GCA_963693085.1 of Alisma plantago-aquatica. Lineage (NCBI taxonomy): Eukaryota > Viridiplantae > Streptophyta > Magnoliopsida > Alismatales > Alismataceae > Alisma > Alisma plantago-aquatica. Next base: position 1,042,854,693 of record OY856412.1, on the reverse strand, counting down.
GACAATCATGTTTGCACTTTTGACCCACAAAAAAGAACAATCAACTTTTGGTTTCATAGTTAGAGATAAGGCAATGAATAATATTTAAGAACTTTTGGTCTACTTAGCACTAGTCATTTCTTTAAAACTTTGCAAAACATTTATTAGCATTCCTTTTTAAATTATATATATGCTAGAGTGTTGTTTACATTTCCAGTCTTTGACTCTGATCCTTCCAACATTTTTCTTATAGGTAGTTAAACATCATTTATTGTCAACCCTACAATTCCTTGTTGAATTTCCAGAGGCAGATTTCCTCCTCATTGATCCAATGGCGGCACAAGGGCCACCTGTTGTCAATGATCCTAAGAACAAGCCATCTCTTCATTTGCTAGTCAGTGGGTGGGTAAATGACAGTAGAGAACCTATTGTCCTTCCTCACATATTACCACTAAATTTTGAGTTAAATCTTGGGTTATCAATATGGTTCAGAATTAGATGTTTGGAGGAAAATTTATTGAAGAGAATCCTTACCATAATATTGACACTTTCAAAGATCTCTATGACACCCTTAAGATGAATAGGGTCCCTCAAGAAGTCATCTATATGAAAGGTTTTCATTTCTCTCTCAAAGACAAAGCTTGGTAGTGGTACATTTCTTAGAAAGGGATTCCATCTTGGCAACAACTATCTGAAGCCTTAGTAAACATATTCTATACTGTTGAGAAGACTATCAGGTGTAAGCACAGGATTACCAGTTTCAAGCAAAAACCCTCAAAAAGTTTGTAAGATACATGGGAGAGATATTAAGATATCTGAAAGATTGTCCACATCATGGCTACGATGAAGGTCTTATCATCACCACTTTCTATGAAGTCTTACCTCATCCAAAAGAACTTCTCTAAGTGCTACAATGGGTAGAGACTTTATGAAACATGATTCCAAAACTACAAAGGAAATCATCTACAACATGGCCTCACTCTAAGTAGGAAGAGACTATGATAGAAATTCTACAACAACTGTATCATCCGTTAGTAGTAGTTCTCTAGACTCTAAGTTATTGGAAAACCTTAACAACAAATTAGACAAGATGGCAGCCAACGTCCAAAATATGAAGGAAGTAAATTCAAAGTACTTTATTGTGGAAACAATAAAGTGTGTCACTTGTGAGGAAGATGGTCATGGATTCAATCATTGTATATGCACTCACAAAGCAGAAGACACTCAAACTAAGTATGTGTCATATGTGAATTACAAATGACTTGATCATCCTGGATTTTCCTATGGAAACACCTCGGCAGAAGAAAATTCATATTATTTGAATCAATCATCTCAAGCCATGGTAGGGGATAAGAACAAGCCTTGGTAAGAGGAATTCCACATGGATTTTAGCAAAATAGACATCAACCTCAACAACAAGGTAACTTTAATGGGCAAAGAGGAAGTCAATTTCAAGAACACCAGAAATCCATATGTAACTTAGAATCCTTATCTAAAATATTGGGAGAAATAACAGTATCCTTGCAAACATGCAGATACATGTGCAATGTGAACACCCAGATAAGTGATCTGCAATACCACTACCAGATGATTGATCAACGATTGGCTTCTATACAAGCTTTAATTGGATGCCTGGTAGGATAGTTCCCTTCAAGAACTAAACAAAATGCAAAGAACAAAATTGTCAAGATGGCCACACTCCATTATGGGAATACATTCTCTAAGCCCCAACAAGAAGAATTGATTGTTGTAGGAGAAACCACCAACGATGAATTACAAATAACAAAGAAGACACAAGGGGCAACCGATCCCATTCCATTATTGTAACATCCCTGACCTGGGTTATGAATTAAACCTAGATGTTTTTCCTAATAAGGCTGAGTAGATTCTTAATCTTACCTTGTGAAAAGTAATTAGGGCTCATGAGGAACTTATGTTTCAATTTTGGTCCTGTTTGGACAATGTTGAAGCAATGTTTGCTTATTTTGGACTAAAGTGCAAATTGCCCAAATTGGAGGGGTTAAATTGCAAAAGTTCCATGATAAGATGTTCCTCTGATTCCGTGACATTATAAGAATGAATATGATGTAGTGGTAAGGTTTCTACAAGTCAGGACACCAAGATAGAGCTTGTTGGACAATGTTGTGCATTAAAACCCAGTTTTGGTGTAAAGTGCAATTTACCCAAAACCTAGGGTTCAATATGCAAATTACCACTTCAATAAGGTCCCTAATGTTTCTTGGCATCATGTAGAGCAAATAAAATGAGAGGGGTATCTCATTCGAATTAAGTTGGAGGAGAGAGAATCTTGATATTAAAATAATCAAGATTTAATCATAAGTGAAACCCTAATTCAATTTAGGGCAAAAATGAATGTATTAATTAAAGGGCCTTCAACCAAAATGTTATTGGTTGATTTTGAATAAGGATGGACGTTCCTTTTCCAATATAAGGAACGAAAATATCTAAAGGAGGTGAAATTCCACTCACCTTATTATAAGTTAAAGAATTCCCACTCAAAAAGATATATTAGTATTATAATGGATTAAAGTGCTTATTTTTTTCGCTTAATCCATGGATAATGGAAGGGAGTTCGGTGGCTTTGAGTTGCCTTTGCATACAAGCAAACCAAGGAGGAAGAGGTGGTACTATTTTTGGGATTAAATGCATTTTAATAAGGCATTTTCTCTCTCATCAATTTCCTTATAAAAGTGCCATTTCCAAGCCCAAACCAAGGCCTTTTTGGATTTCTTTCTTTCCCTTGCTTGAAAAACCGACCAAGGAGATAGGGAGGAGCAGGAGGAAGACTCCCAACCTGTTGGTAAGGTTCTTGATTCATTTCTCCTTGATTCCATGGTGGAAATCAAAAATAAATTATGGATTCCTTCTTATTTCGTTCTCCTCTTCAACCCTAGCCAACTTTTTCAATCAAAAGCTTGAGGACGAGCTAGGGGGAGTTGCAAGAGCTTCATCCACCATTAATGGAGTGAGCTTGGAGCTTTGGAGCTCAATTGGAGGCGGGTTTTATAACTTAAACCCTCAAACATTGCTATTGCATCAATCTTCTATGCTTTGTTGATTGATTTCTTCAATTTTATACACTTTTGTTTCTTTGCTGAAAATTCCATCAAGAACGGTTTCTGTTATGGGGTGCACGAAGGAATATGATGATGACATCATCATAAGCAAGCACCTCACCAAATATCTTGGGAGAAAACGATCTCAAAAGTTGGGACCAAACGGTTTCACCAAAACCGTTTGGTGACCAAACGGGTTGCAAACCGTTTGGTGGCAAACGGGTTCAAACCCATTTTAAGGAGTTGACCAAGCGTTGACCGTTTGGGAATCTCGTTCCTAATTATGTAGGCTAATGACCCTCCAAATTTGAAGGGTTAACTCAAAATTAATCATAGGTTGAAGGCCAATCAATTAGACAAATCGAATTTAAATAAGTGCTGATTTTCAACCTGATTAACTTGACCTGCTTGGGCAAACGGGTTCAAGACCGTTTGAGTGAGTTGACCAAGCGTTGACCGTTTGGGATTCCTGTTCATAATTATGTTTTTTAATGACTCTCCAAATTTGAGGGGTTAACTCCCAAGGAATCGTGACTTGAAGGCTAATCAATTAGGCAAACCCTAATTGAAAACAGTGCTGAAATTCCAATGAGTTAAGTTGAGATTTTGGGTTGATTAGCCCAAACGGTTTCAAACCCATTTGGGGATCACCCCAAGACCGTTTGGAGGTCTGGGGTCAAGTATAGTTGACCAATTGAAGGTCCAAAGGTACTAATCATATTACAATGTAGTGCTGATTTGTTGATCAACTCGATAGACCAATCCATAATGATTTTTAACTAGAATCCAAAGGTTGGATGGGCCAAACGGTCTCAAGACCATTTGGTGGTCACCCAAGACCGTTTGGAGGTCTAGGGTTGAGTATAGTTAAGTGGTTGAAGGTCTAAAGATGTCAAGTTGATCTGCAATAGATTGCTGATTTGGTGAGCACTTCATTGGACCAAACCCTAATTGGATTGCTTGGATTTGAGTGATTTGATGGGAAAATGGTCTCAAGACCGTTTGGAGGTCATCCAAATGACCTCAAGACCGTTTGGGGTCAGGTCATACCCAATTTGGAGAATGGTTCAAAAGTTTCAAAGTAACTAGTCTTACATTGATTAGTATTGAAGGATCATCAATTCTAAACCCTAATTCAATTGAATCAAGCCCTAATTGATGACTAATTGAGAGTCAATTGAGGGTCAAATAAGTTGAAGGTTGACCTATTAAACTCAATTGAAGTATGAGTATAGGTCCAGTTGATGATTGGTTCCATGAATTCAATGATGGAAAGAAATCAACATTGGAAACCCTAATTCAATTGAATACCCCATGTTATTGAAGGTCTGATTGATCAAACCTTTTTGAGAACCTAATGTGATTAGGTGGGACATACCTTAAATGGTACTAGTCATTAATGAATAACAAATGCATGGATCCAATACATGATGTAGACCCTAATTGAGGCTGATTCCATGTATAACCCTAATAAGAGGTTGTCTACATGTGAAATCACTAATTAGGATGAATAGTAAACCCTAATTGAGGGTGTATCCTTGTGAAACCCTAGTTGAGGGTGTATCCTTATGAACCCTGGTTGAGGGTGTATCCTTGTGAAACCCTAGTTGAGGGTGTATCCTTGTGAAACCCTAGTTGAGGGTGTATCCTTATAAACCCTGGTTGAGGGTGTATCCTTGTGAAACCCTAGTGGAGGGTGTATCATTGTGAACCCTGGTTGAGGGTGTATCCTTGTGAAACCCTAGTGGAGGGTGTATCATTGTGAACCCTGGTTGAGGGTGTATCCTTGTGAAACCCTAGTGGAGGGTGTATCATTGTGAACCCTGGTTGAGGGTGTATCCTTGTGAAACCCTAGTGGAGGGTGTATCATTGTGAACCCTGGTTGAGGTTGTATCCTTGTGAAACCCTAGTTGAGGGTGTATCCTTATGAACCCTGGTTGAGGGTGTATCCTTGTTAAACCCTATTTGAGGGTGTATCCTTATAAACCCTGGTTGAGGGTGTATCCTTGTGAAACCCTAGTTGAGGGTGTATCATTGTGATTGTTTGTAGGCAACTTTATAATAAAGTTATGCCTTAAACTAAGATAAGTCCATATCATGTGAGATAGTTGGACAATTCTAATGTGTGGCCTATGCATTATATGCTAAGGGTGAGTATTCTGTGATGGAATGTATTAAGAGGGGAAATACCTTAATATAAGATAAATTTGGTTAACTCAAGAGGGTCTGAATTAATGAGAAATGGGGAACCCTAACCCTAATTTGGGGAAAAGGGAATGATAAGCCATGTTTGATAGTGAACCCTAATTCCTGGTTTAGGAATGATGGTGTTACTATTGTATCACATGATGTGATGAATATCGTGTATGATTGTTATCATGCCTAATAACCATGCAGGTATGATGAGATGATGAATATAGCCAAGTTTGGTCTGTGACATTTATATAATAAATGTTGATTGGCTTTTTGTGCGTTGATGTTGTTGTTGCTTAATAAAAGTAACAATGTGTACGGATTTTATGAACCATGTGAATAAGTTGTTGCCTAGTGAGAGGTGACAAGATGTGAATGGCCTTGTGAGCCATGTGAATAAGTTGTTGCCTAGTGAGAGGTGACAAGATGTGAATGGCCTTGTGAGCCATGTGAATAAGTTGTTGCCTAGTGAGAGGTGACAAGATATGAATGGCCTTGTGAGCCATGTGTGATGCTTGGGAACAAGTATCATGTTTCTTTGTAGCATTTGTGTTAATAATTTATGCTAGAGAACTTGGCTGATGTTACATTTCTGTTATATATCTATAGTTCATTGATGATTATTCATATCTGTTGTATTCATTACAAGTAGATGGATGAACTATGAGTCTACCATGGGTAGATGCAATGCTCTTATTGAAAATGGAGATATTCTTATTCTGTCTATGAAGACTAATTCTGTCTAATAATGTAAAAGTAACCCCTGCTCAGTTTAATTTCATAATCTGCTATAACAATGTTTCTGGCGGAGAGTTATATCTCTCGCTGGGGCAATTTACAATTGTCTCACCCCCGTGGGAAACATTTTTAGTTATGCATGAAATGCAGAGCAGAAACCCTAGAACAGGGAAAGAGTAGCAGCAACAACAACAACATGGATAGCAATAAGATCTCAGGTGGAGATATTGTCTGTCTAGTCATATAGATAGTAGTCCTATGTGTCGTCTCTGTACTCTCAGGTCCTCGGAGTTTTTAGTCAGTGTTTTTGATATATCAGTCTCAAGTTTTGGCTTGATGCCTCGAGATTTGTATGCTGCCTGCATATATGTTTATAAGGCAGCTGATGATGTAGTCTCTGGAAAGAGATGGTACAGGATATGTACGTTTGAAACAGAATGTATGTGATATACAATGGCATTTGTTGGAAAAGATTTCCTATGTGTGGATCTCTTTGCAAAAAGTTTTAATTTTTAGTGATTTTCGCTAATCCGCTGCTTGATGAACGCTTCCACATTAGTTAATCATGTTTTCGTGAGACGGTCGTCACAATTTAGTGGTATCAGAGCTCTAGGCTCGCTGAGTCTACAGAGACATAGGACTAAGGTATCGATTCTGTGTTAGTGTCCTCCAGTATACCTTATAATGATTTCTACTTGTGCAGAGAAAGGGTAAAGTTTTAAAATGACTGGAGAGCACAAGGAACACATTGCTTAGGGCAATGTTGTTGCAGCAAGAAGTGGTGCAAGGATCATGCAAGAATAGAATGAGTGCCTGAGAATCCCCATTAAGACCTGATCAGGATGAAGAATCCTATGATCATGCTCTTGTTGGGAAGATTAGGGCAACAGTAATGCATACAGGGGACTGGATACTAGCTTTACAACCTAGGTTATCAGTCCTTAATACAAAAAGTTTGAGCTTTAAAAGAGTTCCTAAATGACTTAGTCATGTTGGAACAATGGAGAATCATGTGTGTATAATGATATGAAAAGTGAGGAATATGATAGTAAATAAAGTGCATACTACCTAATCTCAATACTTATATACCCTGGCCAGGTATATGATTATTGAAGATAAGGAAAGCATGGAACTCTTAGATTGTTATCTTTCTGATTACTCTGATCAAGTAGTCATTTTGAAACAATCTAGAGAGTATAATGAAACCAATAGGGGAAAGCTATGTGACATCCCCAACAAAAAGGGAAAAGCTATGTGAACATTCCCAACTAATAGAGAAGAGCTATGTGAACATTCTCAAAAAAAGGGAAGAGCTATGTGAACATTCCCAACTAATAGAGAAGAGCTATGTGAACATTCTCAACAAAAAGGGAAGAGCTATGTGAACATTCCCAACTAATAGAGAAGAGCTATGTGAACATTCTCAACAAAAAGGGAAGAGCTATGTGAACATTCCCAACTAATAGAGAAGAGCTATGTGAACATTCTCAACAAAAAGGGAAGAGCTATGTGAACATTCCCAACTAATAGAGAAGAGCTATGTGAACATTCTCAACAAAAAGGGAAGAGCTATGTGAACATTCCCAATTAATAGGGAAGAGCTATGTGAACATTCCCAACTAATAGAGAAGTGCTATGTGAACATTCTCAACAAAAAGGGAAGAGCTATGTGAACATTCCCAACTAATAGAGAAGAGCTATGTGAACATTCTCAACAAAAATGGAAAAGCTATGTGAACATTCCCAATTACATAGAGTTTGCTAAGTGAACTTTCCTAAATGAATAAAGGATTGCTGAGTGAATTATCTCTGTTAGACATATATGTTTCTCTTTTTATTCTTGAGTGATGTTGGAAGTATGTTCTTTTATACTTCTTCCTTTCAATAATATGAGCATCACATGTTAGGGGTTTATGCTCTACGTAAACATTGATGAGGTTGAACTAATGAAAGGAACTTTGTGTGGAATCACAGAGTTCATGATATATCCATGATATTAAGATGATATGTGGAGACTTGAGGACATGATTAATGAATAATTTGTCCCTCCTTTTCCTGGGATTTCGAGGACGAAATCCTTGTTAGGGGTTTATAATTTGTAACATCCCTGACCTGGGTTATGAATTAAACCTAGATTTTTTGCCTAATAAGGCTGAGTAGATTCTTAATCTTACCTTGGGAAAAGTAATTAGGGCTCATGAGGAACTTATGTTTCAATTTTGGTCATGTTTGGACAATGTTAAAGCAATGTTTGCTTATTTTGGACTAAAGTGCAAATTGCCCAAATTGGAGGGGTTAAATTGCAAATGTTGCATGATAAGATGTTCCTCTGATGTCGTGACATCATAAGAATGAATATGATGTAGTGGTAAGGTTTCTACAAGTCTGGACACCAAGATAGAGCTTGTTGGACAATGTTGTGCATTAAAACCCAATTTTGGTGTAATGTGCAATTTACCCAAAACCTAGGGTTCAATATGCAAATTACCTCTTAAATAAGCTCCCTAATGTTTCTTGGCATCATGTAGAGAAAAGAAAATGATAGGGGTATCTCATTTGAATTAAGTTGGAGGAGAGATAATCTTGATATTAAAATAATCAAGATTTAATCATAACTGAAACCCTAATTCAATTTAGGGCAAAAATGAATGTATGAATTGAAGGGCCTTCAACCAAAATGTTATTGGTTGATTTTGAATAAGGATGGACGTTCCTTTTCCAAGATAAGGAACGAAAATATCTAAAGGAGGTGAAATTCCACTCACCTTATTATAAGTTAAAGAATTCCCACTCAAAAAGATATATTAGTATTATAATGGATTAAGCTGCTTATTTTTTTCCCTTAATCCATGGATAATGGAAGGGAGTTTGGTGGCTTTGAGTTGCCTTTGCATACAAGCAAACCAAGGAGGAAGAGGTGGTACTATTTTTGGGATTAAATGCATTTTAATAAGGCATTTTCTCTCTCATCAATTTCCTTATAAAAGTGCCATTTCCAAGCCCAAACCAAGGCCTTTTTGGATTTCTTTCTTTCCCTTGCTTGAAAAACCGACCAAGGAGCTAGGGAGGAGCAGGAGGATTTCTCCCAACCTGTTGGTAAGGTTCTTGATTCATTTCTCCTTGATTCCATGGTGGAAATCGAAAATAAATTATGGATTCCTTCTTATTTCGATCTCCTCTTCAACCCTAGCCAACTTTTTCAATCAAAAGCTTGAGGACGAGCCTAGGGGAGTTGCAAGAGCTTCATCCACCATTAATGGCATGAGCTTGGAGCTTTGGAGCTCAATTGGAGGCAGGTTTTATAACTTAAAACCTCAAACATTGCTATTGCATCAATCTTCTATGCTTTGTTGATTGATTTCTTCAATTTTATACACTTTTGTTTCTTTGCTGCAAATTCCATCAAGAACGGTTGCTATTATGGGGTGCACGAAGGAAGATGATGATGACATCATCATAAGCAAGCACCTCACCAAATATCTTGGGAGTGAATCACTATAATAGTCAAGAATGAATCTATCAATTTTCATATCCTTGACTACATGAAAGGCCCTTCATCTGTAGAGACAAGTTCTTTTGTCGACTGTTGCAACTAGTTATTAGCATAAATTCAAGAACACAGTGCTATATGGGATTTAATATCATCATAAGCAAGCACCTCACCAAATATCTTGGGAGTGAATCACTATAATAGTCAAGAATGAATCTATCAATTTTCATATCCTTGACCACATGAAAGGCCCTTCATCTGTAGAGACAAGTTCTTTTGTCGACTGTTGCAACTAGTTATTAGCATAAATTCAAGAACACAGTGCTATATGGGATTTAATCAATCCTACTTCAAGGATTGAAGATCCCAATGTTAATGAGATTTTGTCATACTTTGATGTTGCAAAAGAAGAAGAGTTTCAAGGGTCTATTGAAGCAGTAAAGTATGTTTCCTCCAGAGAGAACCAAAAGATTTCTCCGCCATAAGATCTCTACCAGAAATAAAACCACTTTTTGAAGGTTTGAAATATGAATTTCCTGATGATGAAAAGAGGAATTCAATGATAATAAACACACAATTGTCTCCTAAACTACAACAACTACTACTGTCAGAGCTCAAGTCTCAAAAAAGGCCCATGGATACTGCATTGATGATATTAAAGGTCTGAGTTCAACCATTTCCATGCATGGAATTAACCTCAATGAAGATGTAAAGTTGTGTGTGCAAGGTCAAAGGAAGATGAACGACAAAATGCAAGAAGTGGTATGCAAGGAAGTCATCAAACTTATAGATGCATCTACGCCATCACCAACAACAATTTGGTAAGCCCAATACACATATTACCAAAGAAAGGAGGAATAACCATAGTCTAGGATAGTGATGGCAAGGAACTAGACACCCACATGATAATCAGATGGTGTATGTGCATTGACTATAGGTTATTGAATGCAGCTACATGTAAGGGTCACTTCCTCTCCCGTCTATTGACCTAGTTTTGGAAAGACTAGCGCATAATTTACACTTTTGTTTCTTGGATGGATACTCAAGATTTTATGATATACCTATCCATCTGGGTGATCAGGAAAAGACCATGTTTTCCTATATGTATGGGACGTATGTTTTTCATCACATGCCTTTCGGTCTATGTAATGCACGAGTCACATTTCAGAGGTGCATGCCAACCATGTTCTCTGATTTAATAGAAGAAACTATGGGATTCTTTATGGATGACTTCTCAGTCTACTGGACATCCTTTGAAGACTTCCTAAAAAATCTATCCCTTGTCCTCCAAAGGTGCAAAGAAAAACAACTAGTTCTCAATTGGGAGAAATGTCATTTCATGGTGCGAGAGGGATTCGTCCTAGGACACAAAGTATTTGAGGCTGGTATAGAAGTAGATAAGAGCAAGATAGAGGCAAATTCAAGAAATTGCCTCCTCCTTCGATGGTTTCTTCTATTCATAGTTTCTTGGGACACACCGGCTACTACGATCGATTCATTAAAGACTTCTCAAAAATAGCAAGACCTCTTTCCATACTCTTATTAAAGATATATTGTTTGACTTTGACGAAGATTATCTAAAGGCCTTCCATACTCTGAAGAATGTCATCACTATCGCACCCATCATGTAGGCTCCAGACTGGGATCTTCCTTTGAGCTAATGTATGACGCTAGTGGTTATGTTGTTTGAGCAATCTTAGGACAGAAAAAATGATAAGAAACATCAAGTCATATAATATACTAATAAAACCCTCGATGAAGCTCATGTAAACTACAACACCATCGAAAAGGAGATGTTGGCTATTTTCTATTATTTTGACAAATTTAGGTCTTATCTCCTACGAGGGAAGGTAATAATTTATACAGATCATGGAGCAATCAAGTACCTTATGCACAGTCTTGTGCAACTTTTTTGTGCAACCAAACTACTTGTATGTGTCTTTGTGTGTTGCAGGTGTTTGTGTCTTTCTCTCAATCGTCTATATTTTTCTTTCACTCAAAAGTTATGGCTAAAGCTTACCTTCATCCATATAGTTGTTATTTCCTTGGTGTGGCGAGTGGTCTCTTCTTGCTTTGCTGTGTGGGGAAGGAGGATAGTACACCTTTGTACAATAATTCAGGTGATTTTTTCCTTTGTAGTTGAAGTTATGCTTATTTAAGTGCTACACATGATTGTGGAAGAATTCTGATTAAAGGCTGCTTTGTTCAATGTAATGGGGAGGAATTCAAGCAGAAGCTTCCTAATCACAACCGAACAAACTTTTTTAATGTATCTCTTGCTATCATTTGTCGAGATTATTGGTATCTTTTGTTCTTGTAGATGTCGTATGGCCATCTTTGTTATAATGACTATGCTTGCTTTAGAAAAAAAGGTATCTCATGAAAAAGAAAGATACCAAACCATGCCCCCTCTGGTAGTCTCTTCTGTTGTAAGAATTTGATCATGAAATAATCTATAAAAAGGGATCTACAAATTTTGTAGTTGTTCATCTCTCTCGAGTAAGGATTGAAGATAAAAATCCATTCCCACCAATGTTTCCTATCAAAATGAATCCCTATTTCTTATTCACTCTGCATACTAAGTAACTTCATGGAATGTTGATTTCTACAATTATCTCACATGCCAACGGTTGCCTCCTGGGATGACTTACAATCAAAAGAAATAGTGCTTTCTAACATTAAGAACTACTATTGGGGTGACCCGCTCTTGTTCAGGAAATGTGCTGACAATGTCAACCGTCGTTGTGTAGATCACAATGAAGCCCGTTCTATCTTGGAAAAATGTCACACAACTCCTTATGGAGAATATTTTGGCACTAAGAAGACAACACTAAAAATCATGAATTCTGGTGTTTGTTGGTTGTCTATCTTTAAGGATGTGCACGCCTATGCCAAATAATGTGATGCATGTCAATGCACTAGTAACATAGCAAAAAGAACAAGATGCCAATGGCCGAATGGATTGAAGTCAAAATCTTCAATGTTTGGGGAATAAATTTTGTGGGACCATTCCCACCATCTTCTTACAACAAATACATTTTGGTAGTTGTTTATTACATTTCCAATTGGGTGGAATTTTTACCATCATCAACCTGTGATTCTAAAATAGTCATGCGCATTTTCACAAAAATAATATATCTCGGGTTTGGATCTCTAGAATAGTTATTAGCGACGGCGGTTCGCACATCATAGAGAAACAATTTGAGGCTCTTTTGAAGAATAATGGAGCCAAACATAAAATCACTACTCTATACCATCCTCAAATCGCAGGCCAAGTGGAAATCTCCAATAGGCAGATTAAGCAGATTCTTGATAAAATAGTAGCGAGATCCTAAAACAATTGGTCGTTGAAACTTGATGTTTCCTAGTGGGCATATCGAACTGCTTACAAGACACCTACCGGAACAACCCCTTATTGACTCATCTATGGAAAGTCATGTCACCTTCCTCTAGAATTAAAACACAAGGCTTATTGGGCAGTCAAGACACTAAATGTGGATGTTGACCATGCAAAAGAAAATTGTTTACAATAACTAAAAGAATTAGAAGAACTTCATCTACACGCTTATGAGAACACTAAAATCTACAAAGAACACACAAATATTTGGCATAATTCTCGCATCAAGCGGAAAGATATATTTGAAGGCGGCAAGGTTCTTAAATTCAATTTAACACTTTGCCTCTTTCTAGGAAAACTCTAATCTCATTGGTGTGGTCCATTCTTTGTGGTTACTATCTATCCCTCTGGGATGATGGACATTCATAGTGAGAAATCAGGCACCTCTCGCTCAATGGTCATTGAGTAAAGAGATATTACAATGATGAAGTTATCGCTAGAAAGCAGACTTCAAACTATTGGATGCCCTAGAAGACGAATAAGACATCCAAGAAGTAATCTAACCGACTATAAAAAGCATTAGTTAGGAGGCAACCAAGCATTTTCTTTTCTATCTTCTAAGATTGTTTTATTTTTCCTACAGATTTTTTTTTTTGCAAAAAAAATGTAAACTTGTGACATCTAAATCAAGGTCGACAAATGTTTTCTTTCTAAATGATGATTGGAAAATGATCACTTCACCGTGATCTGTCGACCTAAATTTTGATTTTCTTTATCGGACTTACTTAAATTGTGAACACCCTGTCCACGTAAAACATCAATAGTGTTGATTGATAGTCTGTCAACTCTTTTATGGATTTTTATTTTTTTTGTATGTTTTGGGATTGACAATATTTGGATTCAATTTTTTGACCATGCAATCCGTAGATCTCACAAAGGTTGATTGACATTGCTAGTTTGTTGAAGTTGTCGACCCTTTCGGTAGACAACCCTATCAACCTCATTCCTTAGTGTTGTCAATTTATTCCTTTGACAGTTACCTCGATGGACCCATATCTACTATCTAGATACCCATTTAAGTTTCATGACTAAACCCTCAGCTATAAATATGAGACCGATGATAAGTTTGTCTTACAATATCTTAATCACAGTGAAGCTCTCCCTCTATGAATGTTTGACCATTGACTCTCTTATCGAAAATTCAGATCGATACACCACCAGACACTACCTTGACCTCTATCTCTCAACTTTGCCAGTCTACATCTATAGTTTCCTTTTGGTTGACAACCTTGTCAACCTCTTGGGGTAGTTCTTATCGATAGGATATCCACCCCGATCATTTTCTTCCTTGTATGTGTCGACCTTATTTTGAATCCAACCATCAGGAACCATCCCTATCAATCATCTTGATCGATAGAGTTGTCGACACTTTTGTTTGAGCTCTATCAATGATATAGTTTTGATGACAATGGTGTCGACATGCGTCCTTTTTGTTTCTATACCCTATCGACACTACCTTCTTTATCATCTCGACACTTCTCAACAATGTTATACCAATATTGATGTCATGCTCATTTTTCTTTGTTTCACAGTGATGGCTCACCAAGGCAGTTCAGTTTCAGCTGTTGGAGGCCCATCGAAGAAAGGAGAAAAGTGACATCATCCTGAACAACCTTCCAATGAAGGAGACAAGAGAGAAAGGGTCATTGAGACTGAATGTGATGGACCTCATGACTCATAGTTGGATCTTCCCCATTGTGGATACTTCAAGCCTCACAATGATGAACACTTAAAGGCATACAAGGTGACGAGACATGGAACCTTCAAACCCACACATTTAATTTCTTCTTCCATCCTTGAGGAGATTGGCATCAAGGCAAGAGTCCAAGATATTCTGACCCGATCCAACATGGCTAGTCTCTATTTCTCCAAATCCATAGCTTATGTAGAAGAGATAGTGGAATTCATAACCTCTATCCAAGAAATCTCGCCTCGATAGTTGAATGTCCAGATCAACAAGGTTGATCATTTTCTCACTGGCCAAATCTTGAACAAAATCTTCTATGGCTCAGAAGAAGAAGCTATCAGGGCCTCTTTGGGATTTCTTGAAAAAGAAGATTTTGATTTTCATGCTTCTAAGTACTGGATAAGATTGACACGAAAAAATAAGTTCCAATCTATATAGTCCAAAGCAACTATGGCACATTCTGAATTTTGGAGAAATTATGCACAAGATAGTATCCAACATTCTCTTCACAAAATCAGAGATATGTAGCCTTTATATTGAGGAACTTTATGTGCTATCTCTCATATTATAAGGCTGACCTATCAATATTGTTTGCCTTCTGATTGGCAAGTGGCTACTTATTTTTTTCACTCCACAAAAACAATACTACATGGGTGGTCTCATCAGACTTATCTATCAAGCATATGGGTACCCACCTTCCAAAGATTTTAGGGAAATGTAGAGTGAAAGTTTCATCAAATCAAAGTATCTGACATCTTTTGGTATTCTGGTCCACTACAACAACACCAACCACTACCAATTCACTAGAACCATCAAATCTATTTTGTTACCAGAATTAGTTGATTATGATAAAGACAAGTTGTATTTTGATGATGAAATCACTGCATTGATTAACAAGTCTAGTAAGGCCAATTCAGTACAATAGGGTACATCATCCATCCAAGTTTGCCCTAATACTTTCATGCGATAACCTTCTAAGAAGCCTCTATCCAAGATATCAGAGGAGAGTGAATAAGAGTGAATAGTTTATTATGACTTAGAAGCACTCCAGGTCTCCCAAAGCATGTTGACCCCTCAACTACCTCAGCTAGCCCCACCTCTGTCCCTTATAATAATAGTTTTGATGATACTACTTTCAGGGAAATCATTCTTATAATAGTTCTAATGTTTCTTTTAACATTAAAGGTTCTAGATATTCTCTAGTTTTTAGTGAGAACAAAAACATTGTTGATGCATGTACAAAATCACTCACTCCAATGATTAGAGAATGTGGAAGTGGGCATGATTCTCAGGAACTAAGATGATGGAAGGCTCCATGATTCTAGCATCGATGTCCTCAGCAACGGATGCTATCCAATGTTTGTGGTTGCTACGCCTTGCACTAGATGTATACCATTGGAGTACTTAATTATGGAGTTGAAGAAGCTCACAATGATAACTATCATTGCCTTTGAGGGATTTACATTGTGGTGTTGCTCGAGTCTCCATGACAAATAGTTGAACTCCGTTGAACATCTCACATGTTTACATTTTTTCCTTCTTTCTTTTTCACACTTTGAGGACAACGTGTGTTGTAAGTTTTTTTTTTTTTTGGGGGGGGGGTTGTAATCCTGTGAGATAGGTATCTACAGTATCACAAACTTTGCTTTCTTTTCCCTTACTTTTCATAATTTCTTTATTTGCATCACAATTTTCAAATTTTCTTGTATAAAGTCATGAATATGCAGTGATGGAAAACTCCCTCTTCAAAGAATCTAGTTTACTCTGAAACTATACCTTTTTGCAAAATTACAAGATATCGTAGGAACAATTTTTTTGTTACTGATATTATTTTTATACTTTCCCCTTAGCAAAGCATCAATTCCTTCTCTATTTTAATTTTAACTTTAAGATGTCATCAACCGATTCTCACCAAAAATATTAGAATAATATAAAAAGAATCATATCTTGTTAAAGGTGTGTATTTATAAAAACAAACAAAGATCTACCTCATTTCTTCTTCCAAAAATTTTATTAATTCCCCAAAAAACCAAGGAGTGAAAAAAAATCAAAGAGATGTGCCATGATAAAGAGCTATTAGAATAGTGTATTTTTGTTCTCATAACACAGCTATGTCAATTTTATTTAGTCCCTAAAAGAACAACCTCAATTCCAATGGAGTTCATTTAAAGGTATTGAAATCTATGGCAGTGATACTTAGCATGTGCAATCACTGCTCTAAAACCAACTAGCTTGGAACGCTGGGATGACTTGCTAATTTAAACTTGAATGACCCAGACAGAAGTAAGGAATATCCATAGGCCTTTTTGCCTACCTATTTGTTCCACATAAAGCCTTAATGAAAGTGAAAGCTACTTCAAAAAGTGACTTATATGTTGGAGGGAAGAATATGACTCAAAAATAATTAAGTACAAATCAAAGAAAGAATCTTTTGGCGAATTGATACTCTTAATAAGTTAGATCATTTTATGAAAAAGTGAATAGTTTCTATAAGAGGATTGTATAAAAAATTATTTTTAGTAAATTTGGGATTCTACTTGCCCAATCGATTATGTAATGATTCTACGAGCCTGAGACAAGCTAAATTCTAAGTTTGGGGAAGTTGTGACATCAGTTTTGAGTCACTTTTCATAGCCTTTTTCATAATAAAAATCCTTAGAATTAATGCTTAGATGTTTGGTTTTACTCATTTTAACTTTAAAATCACTTATTGTTAGGTTCTAATTTAGTTTTGTTGATATATGAAGGAATTTGGTACAAATATTATGAAAATGATGAAGTATAAGCGATTTCCCGACAAACTCCAATTTTTTGTTGACAAGGATGATCAAAATACACATCGAGCAACACATTGTCAAAGAACCTTGACATCTACGTGCTGAATGGTGGCGATCGAGCAACTCAAACACTCACCTATCAAAAGGTGATTGTCAAAGACTATCGAAGTCATCTCAATAGAATACCTTTACAAAGACAACAACACTGACAAAGTTCTATCGGTACCATGTTGTCGAAAAAATCCTTGACAATCCTATCAATGAGTGAATTCTCGATATCACCATCGATTATCCTAATAATATGCCACTCGACACTTCTGACGATGTTGTGCAAAGACCAAAGGACTCCTGTCGAGGAGTCATCTTGGTAGCACCAGTCGACATGTCAACACAATCGAACACTAATAGGCTCCTGTCAAAGAATCACTCTATCGATTGCATGAAAAGATTGACAGTATTATCGATCAACAAAGACTTGTCAACTATCTCCATTAATGTTGAATGTCGATATCAGAGGTCAATGCCAGATGGATCAGTCATTTCAACAAACCAAGAGTCAAAGACTATAAATAGACCCCATGGGTGTCATTTCAAAGGATCTTGGATCCTGAAAGTCATCAAAGTCCAAAAGTTTCCTCCAAGTTCAGTGCCAAGGACGACAACCATCAATCATCCTAGTTTTGTCGACGTAGTTGTGGACCTCTTTCGTTGGTGACTCAACTCTTCACCATCAAATAATCCTACAGACTTACTGGCATTAAGACATGATCAAAGTGAGGAGAAGAGATGTCGACCTTGTGTCGACCACTTGCCTGGTCATCCAAGAGGTTGGTAGATCATGTGGTATGTATAGCCAGTGAGCCAATCACATAATGATTGTAATGGAATATCTTGTAAATGATTTGATTAATAATAAAGGCACTCTTCCAATTTATTCTGTTATTCAATTAAGAGATAATAATTTAGCATAATAAATGTCTAGAGAATGATATTACTCAATACATATGTCTTTGATAGAGGACCTGAACGATGAGATCATATGAATGTAAAGATTATATGAATTCTTGTTATGTCCCTAGTCGGATGTTATTGTGGAATTATAGTAAACAACTATAACATTTAAGACTAGGGTGTGTGCTGGTTGATGATAGAATCACTTAGTCATGATATGTGATATCAAACCAAACATGTAGATACATGTTAGTGACAATGTATCAGATAGACCCACCTTGAGAGTGATGCATGGAAACCATGAATGGTAGTGAGAGACATCTCTCATAGTGATGGTGGTGATTTTGGTTCTTGGAACTAAAATTAGTACACTCATCACATGTCGTTCGGTGTGCTTTGACATCATCCATCGTGATCTTGAATAGGGGTTGTCGTAAAGGTGGTGCTGGGTTGCACTGTGACACATGGGGATGATTATGAGTGATGTAGATGCGATTTGTGTTGGGTTTTATGGGAGGCAGAGAAGGCAGCGGAAACAAAAATTTTCTCCTCCCAAAACCCAGAACAAGGAAACGTGTCAACGTCTATACAATAGGAAAGGATGGTTTGTGGAATCATACCTTGTATCGAGGCTTTCTCGGCGACAATACCTCGTGGCTTGCGCGGTCTTCACCTCCGGTTTTGGACGGTGTCTGTGCAGCTCCCGGTCGCACTGGGACTGACAACTCCTGGTCTCACCGGGACTGTCGGGATTGACAGTTGTCCTCCGAGCGGTAGAAATCTCTGGCCTTTGAAATAGTCCACACGGACCAATTGGAACTCCAATCTCCTTGTCCCACAAGGAATTGGAAGGAGTCGCACCCTCCTGTCAGCGTACTAGTCACTGACACACTCTCCTGCCACCAATCGCTTTCTGTAGTTGTCTTTCCCTTGCTGTGCCTCCCTTATCGGGTAGCACTTGTTCGGGCTCTTGGTTACCAAAACCAGAGAGAACGACAACTTTACAGAGCAACTGGTTGCACTGAGTTGTTATTTGAGAAGCCCCCAATACCCCTATATATAGGAGGGTCATGGGACAGAGTTCTCTATCCCGGGCAATGTGGGACTAAAGCAGGAGTACAAGGATTTGCAATTTTCCACAAAAACAACCAACTGCGCAACCTGAACCGATCATTTCATTCCTAAAATGGTCGATTGGGGACCTGAGCCGGTCGGTTGACACCTCAACCGATCGGTTGGGACCCATGAAACGGTCGGTTCACTTCTAAACCGGTCCGTTCGTGGTCCTGGTCAGTTCCCGGTTGACTTTCCATCTTTTGTTTCTAATTAGTATCATATACCAATCCTTGTTCCAATCAAATTGGGCAAGTGATACGAAAGGAAATTTCTCACAATCCTACTTTCCCAACTTGCTCGGTTGCATCAGTTGAACCGATCGTTTCAATACTTGAAACAATCGTTTCACCCTATACATGAGTCGATCGACTCACAACCTGAGCCAATCGGTTCACCAAGCTGAGCCGATCGGTTCATCACATGAGTCGATCGGTTGGGAGTGTAGATTGTGCAGAATCAGTCAATTGTAGTTTCAATCAATCTAATACTCCAATCAATGTGTCCAACACCTTGAACATTATGACATTGAGCTATCAATTAATTGAGTGTTTAATTGAACTACTAAACTCCTTTAGTAATCAATCTAAACAGTGTTTGTGGACAAAACTCATTTTCCAGGTTAAATCCTATGTGTGTGACCCTGCATGTCCATTTCACGTTGGCACTGAAAGTCCATAACACTTATGACTTCACAAGCAAAGTGTGTTGCCTAGTCACACATCAGTGCTACCCAAGTGACATAGAAAGTTGGAGAACAACTTTCAATCCTACAATCCATGAATGGTGATACAGTGAATGTATAATTCCTTTGTCACTGATATCCCGAATGAACTCGAGGCATGGAACAGTCATCCTGTCAACGTTCATCCACTTTCTTGATCTCAGAGTAGATTGAAAGAGATATGTATGACATCAATATCACATAGTGATTCACACATGCGTGCACGCCTTTCTCAATCCTACTCATCAAGTGGCCATGGATATCATACTCCCTTAGGAGGGACAAATCCCATATCTATCACTCAGCCCTCAAAAGCCCCATCTGTCAAAGCCACCCAATCATCACCTTTAGAACAATCCATGTTTCAGGACTGCATTTGATGATGTCAAAGTGTGCCCAACGACATGTGTTGAGTGTAGTGATTTCAGGTCAAAGAATCACACTCACCACCATCACTGTGAGTACTGACTGTGACTACCATGTCATGGTTCCATGTGTCAAACTCACGGTGGGTCTGTCTGGTACACCTATTCTCTAACAAGTACCTATCAGTTTGGTTTGATATCTCTATATCATGACTAATGAGATTCTGTCATCAACCAACACCACAATCTAGTCTTGTGTGTCATTGTTGTCTATCTACCTTCCACAATGACATCCGACTAGGGACATAACAAGAATGTACAAACTCTTAGCATCTGTATGATCTCATCGTTCAGGTCCTCAACCTGAAAGCATACGTCATTGAGTACTGTCATTCTCTAGACATTCAATCTGTTCTATCACTATCTCATATGACTGAACCAGAAAGAATTGGAAGCTTGCCTTTGATGTTTATCAAATCAATCTTAATGTATCCCACCAATCACCCCATGATTGGCTCTCAGGGCATACATACCAACAGACTCCCACTTGCACTTCGAGCCAATCACCCTTGAATCATATTCATAGTGATCTTCAAACATGTCCCACATGTTACTGTGCTCTAGTGCAATCAAAGTGGGTAATGGCAACACCTTGCCAAAGTCAGTTTTAACTGCATGTCTCTCATCTCTTCACTGTACGTCACACATATGAGATGGAGTTGTTGTAATATGAGATCTAGTATTCCTTTGATAACCTTTAGCCACATTGCATGATCAAGGATTCCATACTTATCATCAATGAGCGGAATATCTATAAGCTCATCTCATGAACTTCCAGATCCATATAGTATCCACTGCTATTCTCCAACACATAGATACTAGACATTTTCTTTTAAATGGTTTTATTGGAACATTTCCAATTATCAACAAACTTTCACTTTTATATATCCTATATATATATATATATATATTGCGATTAATTTTCTGTCCTTTCAGAAGTTCGCCTCAATGTAACTCTTTACATTGAACTCTTCCTTATCTCCATAGATCTAGTACTTCCCAAGTACTTATCAAGTTCTCATGGTATTCCAGTAACCCTTACTGGAAGTAGACAGACATCCACTCGTCATGTCCCACATACGAGTTATCAGGATGAGCATATCATATTGCCATGTCCTACATACAAGATCATGAATGCATTTTGTTCTTACCATGTCGATACATGCAAGATAATGGGATGATTACATACATGATAGATGCGTATCTATTCTTAGTGTTCCCATTCTTCATAAGAATTGGACACTTGGCCTTGGGATACTAACTCCACAAAACATGGACAAGTTTTCTCCCACTGAATCTGTGCACACTGAACCCTTCGGTACATATTGCCAATGTATGTTTTCTCCTTTCAGGTCAAGAGGTTTTCGAGAACTATCTCTATAGATCTCTATTCCTATCACATAGGAAACATCTCTATCTTCCTTAAAGATAATTTCCACCTTTTCATTTTTTATTCTAGAACATTTCCATTTCACATCAACATGTGGAATGTGAACACGCTCCCACTAAATCACAGATCCCTTCTTTATCTTTGACACATCAGTCAAACCCTTTGACTATATCATCAAAGTAAAGATCCAATTCTGAGTTGCTTGTACTCAATCAATCACATTGATTAGTCCATTGTAACTTATAGACTTCATTTGCATTAGTGGATTCATAAACCTTATAGGTTGTGTCACGTACATATCCTTGTTTTATTCCTCATAGGAATGCGGTTTTAGTATCCATATGTCAAATGTCTTAGTCATTAAGTTGCAATCAACAAGCATCATCCTTCTCAAAATTTTATCCATGTGTCCTAACACTTAAGATTCATTTGCACTTATGGATTTCATCCAATGGGTGCTACCATCAAGGTCATACCTTATGGTTCACCTAGATATCATATGGGTTGTAATGGTCATAAACCATAACTCAAAATTTGGTTCCTCATATTCATCTAGATAGTTGACTCATCACATGAACAACTCATCACATAGATAATTGAGGTGTAAGGATATAAGAATTCACAACCCTTGTGATTCTTAATTTCCTTTATTAGTGAGGGGTATTCTTTTATTAAGAAGAATTCAATTATTTGATAATCATTACCTAACTCCTTAGAGTATGATTCCTTCTTGATTTAGACATCACCATGCCTTAATCATGAGTTCACTATGATACACTATCATAATCACTCATAAGGATCTCAAACATTTGGTCCAAGTATTTCATTCATTGATCACATCAAGAATTAACACTTTACCAAATTCATACTTCATCTATGATATTCTTAAACCCTTCAAGATATTCATATTGGTATTTCTCTAAACACCATTTGAAGTATTAGCATTTGTTCCAATAGGTATGTAAATACATCACATGTATCATATCTAATAGGATAATCATTCTCCCACTACCATTAGTGAAGATTGATTAATCATGTCCAAGATATTCATGTCTCTTACTGGTTCTCTAACCAAAAGAGTCTAGATTTATCCATCACATGGAAACTAGAAATGAATTTCTCATGATTGATGCTAATTTGATTGTTTGAGTTATCTATAACTTTTAGGTATCATTTTATCTAATGCATATCAAATACCACAAGATAAATAAGGCATTGCCACAAAGATCATATCTTTATAAATTGAAACATCTCTTTATTGATTGCCATCATTGTCATACAATATGCAAAAATAAAGTGTTTCTATCTATTCGCAAATATAAAATAACAGTTCATAACTGTATTACATGCCTTTTATGCTGAAAATAAACTAAAGTACTCCTATCTATGGCGGCAACACTTGCCCCATTTATTGAGTGCTTTACACTTTACATCTTGGTATCATATACCTCAAAAGTGTTACAAGTTTACTTTCATGACACCTTTAAGTAGAGACGTATGTCACCTCCTTCTTCTTTTGTTCTTCCAGATAGAGAGGACAATTCCTTTTCCAATGTTTTGGCTTTTGACAGTGGTGGCAATTTCCTTTCTTGGTCACGCCTCCCTTGGCCTTGAGAGCTGAAGACAACTTGGGCTCCTGGCTAGCATCAGAAACTTTCTTAGCTTTGCCCTTGCCCTTGCTCTTGCGCTTGGACTTGCCTTTCTTGCTCGTGATCACCATCACAGACTTAGGCTTGTCCTTCTTCATCTCTGTCTCGGCTGTCCTCAACATGCCCAACAACTCTGACAGTGGCCTATCAAAGTTGTTCATGTTGTATTTAATCACAAACTGACTGTAGGATTCTAGCAATGATTGTAGTATCACGTCAGTAGCCAACTCTTGTCTAAGTGGAAATCCTTCTGTCATGACACACTTGAACAGTGCCCTTGATACATCGTATCTCTCTTGCCATACTTGATCTTCATACATGTTCCTGAGATGCTGAATCATCTCAATGACACCCATGTTCTCATGTTGTCTCTGCAACTCGTGGTTCATGGAGCACAACATCAAGCACTTTGCATCAATGGCATCATCAGAATGCTTCTTGTAAGCATCCCTTTCTGTCTTTGGTGCATTAGGAGCAGGTTCCTCTGGAATCAGAGTATCCAGGACATAGAGCTTTCGCTCTTGAGTGAGAATAATTCTCAATGTCCTATACCAGTCGTGGAAGTTTGTCCCATTTAGCCTGTCCTTTTCAAGGACCGATCGCAAAGAAAAGTGATTGTTGTTTGTTGTCATTTGTACTACAAAAGGAAATATGCAATTTTAGTCCAAAAACTCATTTTTGACTTATTTGATTGATTTGAAAAGTGGACGATATAATTAGGCCTTTAATTAATTATCGCTCCCACGATTTTAGTTCAAATTGATAACCCTCACCATCAATTCGGAAGATTGCACCGTACAACCTTCTAGTGGGCAAGATCCTGAAATCCTCTAAGTCATGGACCAGCTAGGGCTGTCACCCACAACTTAGATCTCTCAGGTAGGCAACTCTTGCCAATTGCATCATATGAAACTCTTGATAAGATGTCATATGCAACTCATTGCCATGATCATCTCCATGCCTCAAGGTGCTAGATCCTATCTAGGTCACCTTGTTAAGTCCGACCCAAAGCTAACACGATGAATATGCACCCTGCTTGGGCAGACCCACATATCCATCCTTCACGCTTCCAAGAGATAGACGGTGCACCACGCTTGGGCATGCCCACACTTGGTCGATCAAGCTTTTCACGTGTGTCGCATTTGGAAGGCATCTAAAACGTAATATTTAATGAGGGATTTGGATTTATATACATATACATATCCAATCACCACAATACATAGTATGTATCATATACATGCTATATCCCACAGAAAACATGTGAAACGATAAAAGTGATGATTATGGCCATCCTAATGTGATTCCTCGAGCCAAGAGGAATCATGGTCATCTAGGTCTACATCACATGCCACCTGTACAAGATGAACTATATGCTTTGCTTTTCTGGGTTTGATCAACTCGTCACATGACTGATCGGCTCGCCATCAGGCCGGTCGGCTGGGTGCCACCAGCCGATCGGTTGGGTCCTACAACCGATCAGTTCGCCTGGTCATCGTGCATCTCATCATGGCCGCCACCCGCTCATCTCGCTCCTCGAACCGGTCATCAACCGGTCGGCTCACTCCTTGAACTGATCGTCTCGAATGTCAACCGATCGGTTCACACCTTGAACTGATCGTCTCAGCTGTCGTCAGGATGTCCTCCGTTCTTGGACATAACAGGAAATAAAATTCTATCCTATTTTACATTGTAAAAAGAGAAACCTCGAGTTACATTCAAGGGGAGCAAAGGTAGGAAAGAAATCTCGAATTATTTCGAGTTACATCAGGAATAGGAGAAGGAAGATCGGTGCGCAGACCGAGATGCAAGAAACCACATACAACCATACACAGATAGGGTTTATTGGCCATAACCACACTATACATCCACCGCAAAACTTGTTTAAGGGCGACGTGTATCGAGTGTATTAATAATACATATCATATATGTAAATTGGGATTTGTGGATTTAGGATTGGACATGCCTAAAGCCAATTTTATTCGCATCGTATGTAATAAATAAAGGCGACAAACCAAAATCGATCATATCAATAATCCTAAAGTATAGAGCAGTTGATGTGGCTCTGATACCACTGTTGGGTTTTATGGGAGGCAGAGAAGGCAGCGGAAACAAAAATTTTCTCCTCCCAAAACCCAGAACAAGGAAACGCGTCAACGTATATACAATAGGAAAGGATGGTTTGTGGAATCATACCTTGTCTCGAGGCTTTCTCGGTGACAATACCTCGCGGCTTGCCCGGTCTTCACCTCCGGTCTTGTACGGTGTCTGTGCAGCTCCTGGTCGCACTGGGACTGACAACTCCTGGTCCCACCGGGACTATCAGGATTGACAATTGTCCTCCGAGCGGCAGAGTTCTCCCGCCTCTGAAGTAGTCCACATGGGCCACCTGGAACTCCAATCTCCTTGTCCCACAAGGAATTGGAAGGAGTCGCACCCACCTGTCAGCGTACTAGTCACTGACACACTCTCCTGCCACCAATCACTTTCTACAGTTGTCTTTCCCTTGTTGTGCCTCCCTTATCGGGTAGCACTTGCTCGGGCTCTCTCGGTTACCAAAACCAAAGAGAATGACAACTTTACAGAGCAACTGGTTGCACAAAGTTGTTATTTGAGAAGCCCCCAATACCCCTATATATAGGAGGGTCATGGGACAGGGTTCTCAATCCTGGGCAATGCGGGACTAAAGCAGGAGTAGAAGGGTTCGAGATTTTCCACAAAAACAACCAACTGTGTAACCTGAAACGATCGTTTCATTCCTAAAAAGGTCGATTGGGGACCTCAGCCGGTCGGTTGGGACCCATGAAACATTCGGTCTACTTCTGAATCAATCAGTTCGTGGTCCTGGTCAGTTCCTGATTGACTTTCCATCTTTTATTTCTAACTGGTATCAAATACCAATCCTTGTTCCAATCAAATTGGGCAAGTGAAACGAAAGGAAATTTCTCACCAATCCTACTACCCCAACTTGCTCGGTTGCATCAGTTGAACCGATCGTTTCAACACTTGAAGCAATCATTTCACCCTGTACATGAGCTGATCGACTCACAACCTGAGTCGATCAGTTCACCAAGCTGAGTCGATCAGTTCATCACATGAGCCGATCGGTTGGGAGTGCAGATTGTGTAGAATCTGTCAATTGCAGTTTCAATCAATCTAATACTCTAATCAATGTGTCCAACACCTTGAACATTATGACATTGAGCTATCAATTAATTGAGTGTTTAATTGAACTACTAAACTCCTTTAGAAATCAATCTAAACATTGTTTGTGGACAAAACTCCTTTTCCAGGTTAAATCCTATGTGTGTGACCCTGCAGGTCCATTTCATGTTGGCAGTGAAAGTCCATAACACTTATGACTTCACAAGCAAAGAGTGGTGCCTAGTCACACATCAATGCTACCCAAGTGAAATAGAAAGTTGGAGAACAACTTTCAATCCTACAATCCGTGAATGGTGTTACAGTGAATGTATAATTCCTTTGTCACTGATATCCCGAATGAACTCGAGGCATGGAACAGTCATCCTTTCAACGTTCATTCATTTTCTTGATCTTAGAGTAGATTGGAAGAGATATGTATGACATCAATGTCACATACTGATTCACACATGCATGCATGCCTTTCTCAATCCTACTCATCAAGTGGCCATGGATATCATACTCCCTTAGGAGGGACAAATCCCATATCTATCACTCAGCCCTCAAAAGCCCCATGTGTCAAAGCCACCCAATCATCACCTTTATAACAATCCATGTTTTAGGACTGCATTTGATGATGTCAAAGTGTGCCCAACGACATGTGTTGAGTGTAGTGATTTTAGGTCAAAGAATCACACTCACCACCATCACTCTGAGTACTGACTGTGACTACCATGTCATGGTTCCATGTGTCAAACTCACGGTGGGTCTGTCCGGTACACCTGTTCTCTAACAAGTACCTATGTGTTTGGTTTGATATCTCTATATCATGACTATTGATATTCTTTCATCAACCAACACCACAATCTAGTCTTGTGTGTCATTGTTGTCTATCTACCTTCCATAATGGCATCCGACTAGGGACATAACAAGAATGAAAAAACTCTTAGCATCCGTATGATCTTATCGTTCAGGTCCTCAACCTGAAAGCATACGTCATTGAGTACTGTCATTCTGTAGACATTCAATCTGTTCTATCACTATCTCATATGACTAAACCAGAAATAATTGGAAGCTTGCATTTTATGTTTATCAAATCAATCTTAATGTATCCAACCAATCATCCCATGATTGGCTCTCAGGGCATACATACCAACAATTTGTCCCTCCTACAAGAGTATGATATCCTGGCCACTTGATAAGAAAGAATGATAAATGCATGGCCATGTTGATCTGACTCAATATGTGATATTGAGCTTACAATATCTCAAAGAGTCTGCTCTAGTTCAAGGAACATCGATTGAATGTTGAAGAGGATGATGATTCCATGCCTAGAGTTCAATGTGAATATCAAAGACAAAGGAACTATATAATCATTATAACACCACTAACAAATAATAGGTTAAGTTGTGAAATCATAATATGATTATAAATATCAATGCCAACAAAATGTGTAGCCTACTGGGTCACACACATATGACGTGATTGGAATAGGATTATAATTGTGGACATGATGGGAAATGTTCCAAATCAAATTGATTACTAATGTTTAGGTAATTTTCTATAATAGTGGAATATAAAATGAGTTAATTGTTTAAACTATTTATGACAATGAATTAGATTCCATTGTTAAGTTGGTTGGATGATCCATAGTGATTAACTAGAAATGGATAAAAAAAATTAGTAATCAATTAATATACTTTTTTCCAGATAATTCTTATACTGATCCACAAGTGGCTCATTTTAAATGCATATGCAACCCTTTTGTTTATGCACAAGTTTTGGGAAACCCTACTTCATGTCTCTACTATTAGTAGAGGCATGATGGATAACTTTTAGTTAACACTAATACAATCATGTTGAGGTTACATTCTTATATGTGAACCCTAGTCGACAACGTCCCCAAATAAGAGCAACCAATTCTAGCACGTCATCAAGAAAAAGTCTGCTCCTTCCCACTAGCTTAGGAATCACGATGTGGAGTTCCAGTCCATCTGCGTGGACGAAGTAGACATGCAAATGTTGAGTTCCATACATTCATAGGACGGTTAAGAATCTTCTGTACACACTAGGAGCGACGCGCATTACAACATCAAGGGACGGCACTGGACTTACTCCGGGATGAGGTATATCAATGCACGCTCTTTCCGAATACATTGTTGTCAACGAGATCCTCGAGTAAGGTATGTTTCCTCCATTAGTTCTTTCAAAACTTACATTTTACTGCTTGATTAGATTAAGTCATTCCTTAATTGGAACATCATGAAATTCACTCATTTGGTTAGGCTAGACTAAGATACAATCCCATGTTTTTATTATGTTATTCCCCTTACCCCTATTTTTGACCCCATACTACTACAATAGACTATGTATTGAATTACGAACGTCTCTTCTAGTCGGGTATAAATATAGAGTCTGATATCTTTGATTCAACAATGGTGTTTACACTTTTGACCCATGAAAATGAGAGATCAAATGGGAAGGATGGTTTGCGAGGTCATACATGGTCCTGGAGCACGTATGAAAAAAGTTCCCTCGCAATAATGTGAGCCATTCTTCAAATCGCACCTGGATAACATCAACAACAACCTCTCGATTGATCACAACAGACAATAGTTGACCTTATCCTCCTAGAGATAGGATATAGTATCCTCGCATTTATAGAAGTCCACACAACCACAGGAAACTCTTTCCATTCTAGAAGAACATACAAGAAGGAGTTGTCCCTTCTAGTCGATGTATTATCGCCAAATTGCTCTTCCACAATTATTCTCCCTTTCTATCCCTCCCTTTATCAGGTTGGACTTGCACGGGTTGTTTCAGTTACCAAAGCTAGAGAAGACAACAATGGTCAGAGCGATTGATGTGTTTGAAAATCCTCCAGTACCCCTCTATCTATAGAAGGGTTAGGGTCAGGGTTTCCAAACTAAGCAAGAGTCAAAAGGGATATAATTTCATGAATTTTCACATCATTTGAATGTCAAAACGATTAGTCAGAGGTGAATTGATTGGTTGGCATGTGAGCTAACTGGTTCAACCCTTGAAGTAGTCATTTTATCATGTTTCTTGATCAAAATTGCATTGGAATTTAATATCTGATTAATGCACAACATGACTTCAGCACTAATCCTTGATCCAATAAAATTGATCAACTGAAAGGTTGGTTCACAACCTGAACCAATCAGTTCATGGACCAGACTGCCAATGTTGGTTCAATTTACATGACACTTTCAAACGATTAGTTCAACACTTGAACCAGTCAGTTCACAATCCAATCAGTCAATATTTAACCAATGGTGTTTAAATTTAATACCTTGTTCCTTAGTAATCCAATTTAAAGTTTTATCATGATTAAAGTCCTATTACAATTGTATCCTATGTGTGTTACCTTATAGGTTCCAAGTTACATTGGCAGTGAGTGTCATAACTAAATTATGACATCATAAGCAATGAACGATATCTAACAACACATCATTGCTACCCAAGTAAATCAAGAAGTTGGACAGCAACTTCAACCTACAAACTATGATTAGTGCTATGATGATTGTATAGTTCTTTTTTCTCTAATATCTAGATTGAACTCGAGGCATGAAATCATAATCCTCTCAACGTTCAATTCATGTTCATTGAACCAGAACATACTTTCTGAGATATATGTGACCTCAATATCGTATATTGATTCACATGTGCATACACATGCTTTTCAGAGACTCATTTATTAAGTGGCTTGGATATCTAACTCTTATAGGAGGGACAAATCCCATCTACATCTCTAACAATCATCCCCATGTGTCACAATGCACTCGAGCACTAATATTATGGAAACCCTTATTCACAGTAATGGGGGATGGTGTCAAAGTACATCGAATGACATGTGATGAGTTTAGTATCTTCAGGTCTACGAACCAAAATCACCACCATTACTATGAGATATGATTCTGACTACCAATTATGGTTTCCATATGTGTAAAGAGTGGGAATCACCCCAAACTCTCTACTATAAATGGCACAAAAAAACACCAAATGTGTAGCAACGGAAGTTAAACTTTGACTATATTCAAAAAGTATAAAGAGTACTTTACAAAATTTCCCAAAGGGGTATAACTTTATATGAAACAAGGATCTAGGTATAGGAAGACTAAAACTACTTCAAAGTGTCTCCAAACAAAATAACTTTATATGAAGCTAAGTCCATGCTAGTTAGATGTCCACTTTCTCTTAGCCTTAGGTAGGTCCACCAATCTTCTGATGTGCACTCTAATCCTAGTCTAGGTGTTTGGGATCACCCAGCAAGAGAGAGAAAAAGTATGTCTATTCAAGATAAATAAGGACAATTAAATAAACTAAAGTATTGCAATATAAATGATTCTCTACACAAAGATATTTAAAAGGAATGAGACAAGTATAGTGAAACGGAAGTAGAAATCTGCCATAATCAATCATCAACAATAATCACATAGCATGATAATATCTTGACACAAAATCATATCAATGTAGGGTGAGGCACCTACCGGACCTCCCCATAGGTGAGGGAGAGTGGTCAAATTCCCAACCACCTACAAAATATGTATATGAATGGAGTGGTCATATCCATCAGGGGAGAGTGGTCACATTCCCAAAAAATATTGTGTGAGAGGAGTGGTCACATCCCTCTAGGGCTCATGCCCTCTATGGGTGGTTGTACTCATGTACACTATACTGTAATTTGGACAAAAATACATCATGCTGAAATAAATCACTTGGCAGTAGTGATATTATAAATAACATGCATCATAGAAAATGGGAATAAAAGCCAACAAGTAATCCAATTAAGTAAGTTAACATTGGCAATTCAAGATTCAAGTAACTGGGCCACAATGGCAATAGAAGCATCAAGTGATTTAGAGAGCCAAATAAAAGGCATTAGAAATATATCAAGGCTGGTAAATTAGTAATGTAGGGTTGGATTGACCAACTGAAGGATATGATTATACATTGCACATTTACATTCACATGTATTCATAGGGATCACATAAATAGGCTTCACATACCTTATTATAGATTCATAGTCATCACTTGACCATTTAGTTGGTATCCAAATTCACCTTTGTCCTAGACACAAGTGTATATACATGGATTATGGTTCAATGTAGTATATAAGGGTTGAAATCCTAATTTTATACCTCCAACACAAAACCTCTAATTGTGATTCAAAACCTAGATTAAATCATTCGTCATATTCCCCTAATTAAGAAAACACCTTTTATTTCTCAATTTGGAGTTAGAATGAATTAGTTACACCTTTTAGATCGTTTAATATGATTAAAATGGAATTCAAGGAAAAAATCAAAAAAGAAAAGAGAATAAAGACTCAAAAATTATAAATTCGAATTCTTCATTAAAAATCCTTTCCAATGACTATTTATTTGCATTTTTTTATGATCCTACAAATTACTAAGAAACTATTGAAAATCGACCAATCATAATTCGAGGAAAGTCCACGTCAGCCTCGCTAGTCCGAGAGCGGTCGGAGGACCCGGGCCCATTCATCCAGCTAGCCCAATTAGGTTCACTCGGGGTGGCCAGGGAGGGCGCACGATGGGTAACTCGAGCGAACATTCAAAACCCTAAATTGCCCCTGTTAAAATGATCGATCTATTGATCTTGCAGGGGAAATTAAGTCATTTCATATGTATCAAAAAAACCAGGCGAGAAAATAAAAATAGAAGGTCAAATACCACCATTTCCCATGCTCGATGAACTGGCTAATTAAAAGGGCATGGCTACCTTGGTCATTCCATGACCATGATTCTTCAGCAGAGCCATGGCCCGAGGGAGCATCTCTTGGAGCTCAACTCCAGTGTGACTCCGCACTACAGGCCTCAACTCCTCAAACGTGAAATGTGGAAGAGACCACAATGGTCCGACGAGGTCAGGGGTGCATTCGCCACAGGGAGAAGACCCACACAACTATCAAACGCATCGAAAAACCCTGAGCAGCAGAGGAGAAAAATCGAGAACAAAAACAAGCACTGAGGCAGAGTTTCGAGAAGCAAAGCATCGTAAAACGCTTGTGGATAAAGGACGAGTCAAAAGCATCACTTGCCACAGGAGAAGGTGCACCAGAGCCCCAAAAAGCATAGTGGTGGTGGAGCTTCTACGACGGCTATAGGACACGATGATAGAGTGCACCACGAGACCAGTGGGGTTAAGGAATAGAAATGAGGAGGTCTATGGATGCTTACCGACTCATCAATTTGACTGAAGGCGGAGGAGAGGGCGGTGCCTAAGCAGAGTTCACTAGAGAAGAAAATTGAATAGGTCAGCGACCTTCAGGTTAAATGAGGAGGGATTTTTGTGGTCTGAGGGTACTCTCGATGCTCTTATATAGGTAGTAGGGAGTTGTTTTTCCCTCTATAACTCCTCGGTGGTGAGGAGGAGAAAAGCCCTAATGGGCATTTTACACTCAGGCCATGAGGGATCGTGAGTTATGGCTCGCTAGAAACTTTGGGAGAAGTTGGATTAAACAAATAATATGGAGAGTGAAATGTTTGATCGTAGGCTGAGAAACTAATTGGGAAGCAAAAACCACCAAAAACGTCTCTAGTTTGTGCATTAACTGAGGAAGGTGATGACTTCACGACCGTCAGATCAAGGCAGTCTTAGATGATTAGATATGGACTGTCTGATCGTGTGTATCAAATGAAACTCGAGTGGAGTAACACATGACAGTGATAAATAATGGAACTATAGGGAAAGTAATGCATGAAAATGCAAATCGAAATCAAACCTTATTACACTATATTGAATTCTTATAAAACCAATTTGAAGGGTCAAATCAAGTCCAAATGGTCTCAAATTTTAACCATAGGTTATAATTAATGTCTAAAACCGTGATATGCAATTATATTCTCATTTTATACATAATTTGGCCCTTAATTACCATTTTGCTATTAATGTGTATATTACTACATTAAAATGAGTGAGTTAATATGAAAAGACTATTTTAATGCAATATGTGAGTGAAATTTGAGATAGATGTCACATCTTGTTATTTAGAGCAATATCTCACCATGATATTATATTTTCATACACTTATTTCCACTTTGGAGGAGAGAGAAAGTAAGGAGGGAAATTCTCTCATTAATAAGTGAAATTCAACATTATTACTCATTTTCACATTTTCTTAGCCCAAAAAGATATATAGACTCCAAATTAACATTATCCACTAGTTGTCACTCATTAATGGCCAATTTTCATATTAAGTCCCCAATTATCACACTAAGTGGGTTATTTGTGCAAATTAACATAAATGTGGGTAATTATGAATTACACCACCAAGAATTGCTAAAATTCGATATAGAGGCCAAAGAAGAACCAAAAGGATGAAAAATTTATGAAAAATGACCAGAAGGACTAGAAAGTAAATAAGAGCTTGAAAATGGGTAAACTGCAGAAAAGACCTTGGAATTCAGTTTGTTATAATATGTCACTCTCAAGGTGGGTATGTCTAATACATTGTTCTCCAACAAGTATTGATGTGTTTGGTTGAATATCACATACCATGACTGATGAGATTTTGTCATCAACCAACACACACTCTAGTCTTATGTGTTATTATGGTCTATCAGCTTTCCACAATGACATCTGAATAGGGACATAACAGGAATGTACATACTCTTAACATCCCATGATCTCATCGTTCAAGTCATCAACCCAAAAACATACGTTATTGAGTAATATCATTCTTTATAAATTGATAATATGTCTCCATTAACTCATAACTGAATGAAACAAAATAAACTGGAAGATTTTCTTTATTATTAATTAACTATTTTACAACATGTTCCATTACAATCATCATATGATTGGGTCTTTAGGCACGCATTCCAATAGAGTTCCACTTGCACTTTGAGCCAATCACCCACAAATCTTATTCTAAGTGATCTTAAACATGTCCATCATGTTTCTGCTATGTATGTCCTAATCCAGTGGGTTAGCAAGATTTGCCATTAGTCGGTGTATTGCATGTTTAATATTTCTTCATTGTACGACCTCTCGAATGGGATGGAATTTTCATAGTATTATATTTGATATTCCATGCCTAACCAATAGCTCCATTGTTGTCATAGTATTTATACTATGTTATCAATGGTTGGAACATCCTATAAGTTCATCTATATTAAATTCTAGATCCATATAGTATCCTTTGTTGTGTTCATAACACCAAGATACTCGGCTTC